>JABASP010001781.1:0-25499 GCA_019776565.1 Sminthurinus signatus | reverse complement strand
GAAGATATGGATTTTCACAAGTTGAATAAGATGTTGAACACTATAATTCATGTTATATTATAATACTTGTAATTTGTACAAAGTCAATGGTCAGAATAAAGAATAAGTTAAAAATTTAAACATTTGATTATTTATTATTTATATTACCTCTCCATTAGTCACATTAATACCCAAGTAGATATCTCCAAATGATCCAGATCCGATTTTTCTTACCAATCGATATCTCCTAGAACATATTTTTGTTTTAAAAAAATTATAATACTATAATATGATTACAATAATAAAAAATTATATTATAATATTTTGCATTGATTTCATAATAATATAAAAGATATAAATGTAATACTATATTATATTGGCTATATATTCATACCCCCCAACAATAAATTCACTTCTTGAACTTGGACTTGCTGTGGCCATGATTTACAAAATCACACCATGTGATATGTCATAATCTTTTTTGTTGAATAATAATAATTACTTTGATAGCTGCTACACAGCTCTTTTTCTAAGACTGACCGTTTTTTTAAAAAGATTTCTAAGAAAATGTACAAAATTAGTTTAGCTTATTTTTTATCATAACTTGATAAACTTTTAAAAAGAAACTATAAAAATTTTATGTATGATATATTTTTTTTAACTTTTCTTTTGATAATTAGGATAATTTAAAAAGTAAGACTTACCACAATCCGAGGACCACCACGCTAGTTTAATTTGAAGAGAGATATTTGCAATTCCTAAAAAATCTAACAAGATTTAAAAAATATCTTGATCCAACAAGATCTGATCGGAATGTATTTTTGTGATGTACAAGACTATGCTATGTATGTAGATGCTTGCTGTGAGATTGCAAATAATGTTGGCCGTAAAAGTGAATATTCATTAAAAATTGTCGTATTTATGTAGATAAAATGAAATGCAGTTTTACCAGGATATTACCAGTGATGAAAGATAATTACATGTATGATGGTAAGGGGAGGGGTAAAAAAACAGTAAAACCCCGTTAAATTTTACCCCAACGCCCAACGCCCATCAACAAACCAAAGTAAAAAAAAAATTATCTCTTCGCAAACTCCGATCTCCTATCTCCTGTGATCTCATATCTCATCCACAATTTTTTTAACAACCTGAAAATAATTATTTTTTATACCTGAAAACCTTTTGTCAAAAAGAGGTATAAAAAATGATAAAGAGTGACAAAAATGCAAAATCAAATGATGTGGTGTTGCACTGAATTTTCGATTCTCATCAAGACCGTTTTTTTCATCTCATCTCCTCAGTAACCATTGCTACTGAAAATGCTA
Organism: Sminthurinus signatus; assembly: GCA_019776565.1. Lineage (NCBI taxonomy): Eukaryota > Metazoa > Arthropoda > Collembola > Symphypleona > Katiannidae > Sminthurinus > Sminthurinus signatus. The sequence goes on along the minus strand of JABASP010001781.1, from coordinate 24,195 downwards.
ATAAAAAATGTTGACGATGAGCGATGAGCGATGAGTAATGTGAGTACTCTCATACATGCAATTTACAATAAACGTTTTATTAAAAATAATAAAACGTTTAAAAATAAAAGCGACTTGGGTGAACTTGATGTTACATTTTGCATTTTGCATACATTATTAATTATTAACCATATTTTATTTTTTATCAGTAATAATAATTATTGGACAAATCAATCGTGAGAAAGGTTTTGATAGCTGGAAGAGCTAAAGTTACGATTTATATACGATAAAAAATACTGCCCCAATCCGGGTAAGAAAAATAGTGGTCCTAGCAGTCATTACTATTCAGTTGTTGTGTCTCAAAACGTTTCTCAGTTGCAAGTACATGGAAATTCAACTTAAAAATTGACAAATCTTCCACACTACTATAACTAAAATCATACATCCTGCTATCCATAATCTTGAATTTCCATTCAAAGATAGAGTCCAAAATCAGTGGTCTGCGATCACGTGCAAAATCTTGATGAGACATTGTATAATTATTATAGGAGTTGGTATAATTATTATTATTGTTGCTGTAGTTGTTATAGTTGTAATGTGGACTGGTGTCATCACTCTCGAAATTGTTGTACATTTGAGGTTGGCTATAATAATGATTATCGTTCATTTGATGATGATTCTGTCGAGGTCCTTTTCCGTTGATCAGTGGTAGATGGTTGTCAAAATAAACACCAGGATGTTCTGAAGACAAATAGGGGCGTATGTCTAGATGACAGGTTGATTCCTCTGGTTCAAGTTTCATGATAACGGAGAAACAACTCTCACCTTCTTCTTTCCTTATAAACACGCTCCTGTGTGTGAAATTAAAACATTCAAATGCATGCGCATGCAAAAAGAAAACATCCATGCTATACTTATTGTTTGTAATTATTAATTATGTTACAGAATATGAATATATATTTTACCAATTGCCTGGTAATTCATCTGAATTAAATTTCAAGTTGGTATTATTCACAAATAGAGTCGCATCATGAAAGTCTTTTTGTCCCAAATTTTTAAAATAGTCTACAACTCCCAAAAAAGACCATGTGTAATTAAACTCTGTTACATTTGTGACGACCAACTAGAAAAAGAAAAGAAAACTATACAGTAAATATCCTTTGAACCAATTTTCACTGCATATGTAATATACCGTATTTCTATTGTTTTTATACCTCAGTTCGTGTACAGTATTTGGTTGCACCAGAAGGATTTTCTGAAATAAGGTTTGGTTGACTTGTTACCCAGGAAGGGTCAGTTGATGAACCATAGTCGTCGAATGCCGAAGTTTCTTCATAATCTTCTGTAAAATTTTCTGTAGATTGACCTTTTGAAATCAAAAAGACGGCAAGTAAATTCACTGTAATCACTAAAACTTTCATTTTAATATATTGGAAGTAATTCCAAACTCCCAATAATTACTCTGTGAAGAAAAAAAAGGTATAGGAGCAGTAAAATGAGAAAGATTAAAAAAATCCATCACGCTTTTCTTTTTTATACTCCAATTTTTTTTCTATTATAGTTGGTAAAATATTTACAATAAAACATGTCACGACTCTTTTACAGATCGTCAATATAATAATGATTATTCATCGCATTCATCATTCATTCCATTTTCACTCAAAATGCAAAAAATCAGGAAATTCTATAAAACATTTTCATCGCCAAAATGGTGCATTCAAAGTCAAGTATCTAAGTTTAGTCTGTAAATGTACACACACATACCAGTTGCATCCATGTTTTTGCACAAATGCTACTCAAAAGACAAAAAATCACGATCAAATTTTCTTTTATGAATTCACAACAAGGACCGGAAACTCGTGTCGCAAGTGGCAAGGAAAAAAAGTACACTTGATCAGCCATCTCCACTGATTTTGAGCAGTGTCAAAATATAGTCAAGAGTAATCACATCAGACTTGACCTTCTATAATGTATAAAATATGTACGCAATTGGATTTCTCTAGATTTCTGACAGATCATATTTTTCTGTTTTCAGTATTCTGTAGAATAACAATTTTCACCATCTAAAAATTCCTATGCACTCACAGCCACAAAATTTTCAGTTATGCTAACAAACTTCAATGCAAGGAGAATATAAAGATATAAAATAGTTGCAATAGACAAATGCTTATGGTACTCGTATGACATGATGAAAATTCAAATTGACACAGGCAAGTTTTATAATTTATAATTTGTTTTAGCTTTGAAATTCGATAAAAATGTTTATTTCTTTTTATAGTTTAACTTTTTTATATACGACCTGCGTATGTATTTTGTATTTTGTTGAAATGCACAGCATTTCTTTGTTGGATTGATTATGAAAAATAATTCATATTTTTGATATTCGTAACATAATATAGAATTTAGGAAATAACCCGAGTATAAAAATATATATTAGAGTAGTGTATATGTATAAGTACATAATACATATGATGTGTTATGTATTCGATTTGGACATGACATAATTATGTTCCTCATACAAGAGAAAACATAATGATAAACATTGTGGTTAAATCTCGACAACCGTGTGTAGCAATGTATTAATATTTAGTGGTATTGAGGAGCTCCAGCTTGTTCTTCTCGGAGGTTGGATTCAATGGATTTTCGGATTTCTTCAGGGCTATAATTTAATTTAAACAAAGAAAGTTCAAAGAAATTAGAAAATGCTTTGTGTGCTGTGGTAAATAATTTTCCTGTTTCCATCAAAAATAAAACAGTATGAATAAAACAGCATTATTAGCAAAAAATGATCTTTTTCATTAGACTTACATTGGGTGGGGAGTGGGTAAATGTTCTCCTTGAGCTTGGAATCCATTTTCATCGGATTTCCAGTTTACAGAGTAAGTTTTTCCATCGGGAGCGGTGAAGGAGTAAGATCCGGTCTTGACACTGACAGCTCCTTCCTTGTCACCCAAATCCTTCAAGACACCAGATTCTTGTTGTTGTTGTCCATCACCAGATTGAACACTATTTTACGGGGGAAAAGAGAAGAAAAAAACACAATTTCAATACTCAGTCTTCAATTTTGAATAAAATTAAATATTTTCTTTTTTGTAGCTTTTAAAAATAGAATAACATATGTAAAACAAATCCAATGTCCAATATTTAATTGACTAAATAATTAATTAATTAGTACTCACTCAAGACTGTATACTCCAGCGTTGTTGTCGTTGTGGACGAGTCGAACAATGGGAACTACTGGTTTACGGACAGCTGGTGCCTCATAACCGGCAGCATAAGATGGTACTCGAGCCTCTTGTCCATATCCATAGTCTCCGGGTGCAGCATAGACACCGAGGACGAGAAGAGATAAAAGGGCAATCTGAAATTCAAAATTCAAAATATCAAAATAAAAGTATGACAAATGGAATGGAAAATAAAAGGAAAATATTTTCATAAAAATTTAAAAGTATTAGAATTTTGAAATAAAACTTACGGATTTCATGATAATGTCTCTCTTGTTGCTTGAAAAAATAGGAATAGAAATTTCCAAAATTGAGCTGGAAGCTGGAAGCTGTTTCTACAAAATATAGATTCCTGGAGACAAATTTGTAGTGGGAGTTGTTGTTGTTCCAAGTTCAGATCACTGACTATGACTGTGATTCTAGAATTAAAATTGTTGGCTTTTATACTGATTCAGTTCCATGTGTATTCCATCATCTTGTTCTTCTTGTGTCCAAAATATTGACAAAACGCAATAATAATTTGTACTGAAGATACTGGATAAATCCAGAGGGAGATGGAGAGGCAGAGGGACAGAAGATGACAATGACAATGAAACCGGCTACAAGCATAAACAACGAAGGACTAAGAATAAGAATGTATCATATATACCTAAATAAGTAAGTTTAAGTAAGTACTCGTGTGTATAATCTACATTATCCAAAAATAGAAGCCGCACAAAATAAAACTCACTCAGTGTAGACTGCAGACAAAGAACATATTTTTCAATGCCAATGAGAGAGACATGAATATTTAGATACTTTTCCTCAAGTCTGTCCAGTGTTCAGTGGCATGGTCTGGCTTATTGTGTAGGTACATGGACCCTTACTGTTCTTGTCCTTCACGAACAAAAGACAAAACAAGGTTATTCATATACTCCATCATATTTTGATATTGTAATGCTATACCTTATAGATTGTCCACTATACAACACACAACACTTTACACTTTCTCATTGTTTTAAACAAGTATATAATTGTATATAATATGAAAAATATGAAGTACCCATCAAAATTTTGAACTGTGTAGATCAGAATCTTATCATTTTTATTTTCATCCTTATTTTCGTGTCTTACGTACATAAATCTCAAGTTGAGTCACAAAATGACGTTTTTATTTATTTGTACAATGTACATTTTACATACCGTTGAAAGTTCAAGTAACTTTATAAATACATGAATTAAAAGTCAAAAGCATAGGCTTTTGTACGTGTTATTTGTTGTATATAATATTTGTGGTTCCGTTTGTTTTTTTACTTCTTGCGTCTTTGAAACAATTTTGAGATTTTCGATGAAGGGAGAGTGAATAAAAATAATATTCAGCTTTTATGATATCAACGTGAAATCATGAAATACGAAATACACACTTGTACTAATAACTAATAGGCAGAATGTTTAATTTCCATTTCACTTTTCCTTTTTAACGACCCTGTAACAAAAATAACTCGTAATAAAATTTTTTATATCACTTTTGACTTTTGAGTTTCATAATAATTCATAGTGGGCTTAAACATATTAAAAACCCAATAACTATGAAATATGAAACTGGATCACAAAAGCTGTATCAAGTAGTACAATGTATTTTATCAAGCATAATATGAATTATTCTTATAGGTTATAGGTACTGTAGATTTTATCCATTTTTAATTCTATCAGCTATCAGTAATCAGTAATCAGTAGGAATGGATTTATCAAGTGTACAAATCACAAAACACATTTCACATTTATAATACTGCATTTTATGTATTTTTTATATTTCATACTTTGCTACAATAAAATAAAAAGTAAAAATGTTCATCCACATTTGCATTTAGTGTATTTTGTATGTACAGTTGATCCATATATGTATGTGGTACAACTTACAACTGAAAGTATTGCCCTTTTGTGTAATGAAGTATTTTTTCTATACATGTGTATTCATTCTCCGTATCAATATATAGGTACTTTGTATTGTATAATAGATTGCGTATTTTGTATTTTGTACTGCTGTCTATTGACCGAAATCTACATATTGCATGTATAAAAAAATCAAAATAGAGAGTGGTAAGATTGACAAAGTAGCTCAGTACTCAGAACTCAGGGTACATTTGTAATCTCAACTCTTTTGGTTTGGTAAAGTAATGGAATCTTCTAGATTCTAGAATCTAGACTGTAAAAGACAATACAGTATAAAGTATAAAGTATGTAAGAGTACAAAGAAAAACCACTACACATCCAAGATCCAAGAGAAAGGAGAAAGTAAGTTATGATGAGCACAAAGACAGAAATCAGATTCAAAGTTTCAATAAAACATATGTTACGTCCACGGAAAATGAAGGATTTGTTTGGTTTGTACAGGATTTGATACTTGATTCATTTTTTGTAAACTAAATCTCATACCTTTACCAAAAAAAAAGAAAAAAAAGCAAATTTTGATCCTATGAATTCCACAACAAACAACAAATGAAATGGACAAAAAATGAAACAGGAGAAACATCAGATTATGATGAATATCTACATTTTCTACATGTCTATCAAAAATCAAAAACCAAAACAAGCAAAAAACAAAACAAATAAAGGTAGAGGAAAAAAAGGCAAAGACATGCAAAAAAACAAACTTCCTTTCAGACTTCAGATCCCACTTGGATCAAAATCAGTCCTAGATATTTGTGTAGATAAATAGTACAAAAAAAGTACGACTTTATTCGTGATTCTTGATCTACTTGGAAGTTGTAGATTTTAGACAGTATACTTATGGTACACGTTTCACCATCAGCAGAAGTTTGAGACTTGAGAAGCAGAAAATACTCAAAATGTAAAAAAGTCCCTCTTGGTCTATTTTGTATCTTGATATTTGGACAACAACTTACAACAACAGCAACAGCAACACATCTATAATCTAAATACAGCATATAGCACAAGATATCCTTCTCATCTCTCATCTCTGAGCCATGTCCACATCCACATCCCGAAACTACACAGAAATATACATAAGCAAGTAAGTAGTCAATGGCATATCATATGAAAAGGAAGTATAAAATGAAATGGGGATCTGCTGGATTTTGGATGTGATGAGATAAGGGAATTTCTACTGGAGATTTGAGAGCTCTAGTTTCACTCTAAGTTTCAAGTGAGTACTCTGTACAATGTACAATGTACAGAATACAGAATGCACACATAAATCTGCTTCTGGAATCTCTCCACATGATTAATATTAATATTTATGCAAGATGAGAAAACGCTTCATCCTACTTTCTCCTTTTATGTATTCTTTATTCTTTATACTTTATACTGTACACTGTTCACTGAGTACTGAGTACCATATACCGTGCTCGCACTTCTCACATATTACACACGCAATAAGCTTGAAATATGATAAGTTTGAATGTAGCATACCTATAGCATATTTATACATTTCATCTTACACTACATCTTACATCTTATACTTTATATACTGTATATTGTATACTGTAGTAATAATAAGCCAAAAGCTTTCTCATACGTACATTGGTATACGAATAATATATTTCACAGCAACTGGAAACTCCAAAAGTCAAAAGTCTTCCGCACTTTTGACTTTTGCATTTTGCAGAGCTATGTAAAAGTCAATACGGTTATGTCGATAGCGTTACCTAGTTCCGAGAGTTCCCCGTTTCCAGTTTTGAGTTTCCAGTTGCTAGTTGCTAGTGTACCTATTCCCTATTGCCTAGTGCGAAAAGTAAACATACAACACACAACATGGAAAATACTTACACGGTATCATATTTAACAACTTTTTATTCCTATACTTTTATTGAGGCTCTCTTGTGTGATGTGTAACATAATATTGACTATATGTGTACTTACTACAAACTACAAACTATACAAACTATAGACTATGGACTACAAAATAGGAATAAAAGGTATAGGAATAAACTGTAAACATCAGACTAAGTTTGTTAGTGCATATAATCCATAAAATCCAAAGTCCAAAGTGTAGTGTGTACAGTGTACAGTGTAGTGTGTAAAGAATACAGAATACAGAATGAAGAATACAGAATACCCAAATTCAAAGCGGATCGCCAACACCAACACCAAAACCAACATAATATAACAAACACTTTCCACCTCTTCCACCTTTCTTGTACAAGGTACATAAAATACTTATATATTACTGTAGTAATAATAGAATATAGAATGTATAGAAACTTTACGTATACATTTTCCTATTCATAGTTCAAGTTTCAAGTCTATTCATAATTTCCATTTTCCATACTTTTAACACTTTTAATTTTACTGTACTCAGATATACTTGCGAATTTATTATCTCTATTATCTATCTACTATCTATGCTAATATGATAAAATTTGATGTGTATACATATGATCTATCTTCAGTATTCAGTGTTCAGTGTTTAGGCTGTAAAAAATTTCAGGCTCTAATGAATTATGAATTTCAACTGTAAAACAAGAAAGAATCTGTGGGCTGTGTGCTTTGGGTATTGAAAATGGAAAATTGAAAAATTCAAGTTGTTGGTTTCAAATGGCAGGGTATTTGTATTGAGTCTTGAGCATTGGGCATTGAGCAGTGAGTATTTTATTGAGTACTTTTGGGCAAAAGGATCCTCAGGAATTTTCTAGTGTGCCAAATGCCAAATACCAAACACTAATTTAAAAGTTCAGAATCTTCTGCTGCCTTCTGCTTTCATGCTGAGAGAAAAGTTTTATTACAAAATAGTATTTTGAAAATACGAAAGATAATGTAGAAAAGAGAACTGCTCTTGGTTTCCAATTCTATAATACTCTTTGCTCTGTACTCTGTACTCTATTTTTCATAGCCTGTGTACAGTGTACAGTGTACAGGGTCATAATATCGAAGTACCTAAACAGCATAGCCTAAAGTACATAATATAAAATACTCGTATAAGAACACCCAGAATCCAAAATTTAAAAGTTATATAATAATACATTATAGAGCTAGAAAAGCTAAAATTTAGATAAAACAGTGAGATAGCTTGAGTCTTGAATTTTGAGTCTTTTGAGTTTTGAGTTTTGAGTCAAAACATATCTAATATTTCTGTCTACTGTCTACTGTACTGCATAAAATGAAGGAGAAATACTGAAAATGAAAAGGAAAAGGAGAATCTAGAATCTAGAGTCTTCAACTTGAGACTTGAGAATTCTGAATTCAGAATTCAGCATCCGAATCCAGACATATTATGTATGGATGTGTATCCTGTTTTTCGTATCCATTATCCATGTTCCATGTACATTCGGCGGAATTTGGGATTCGGAGAAATCTTTCGTATTTCATATGCAAGTGTATGCAATATCAAATATACTGGATATACTCTATACTGGGTGTCTTTAAAAGCAGTAAGAGTCTACTATATTATATTATATTATAAAACTTTCAATGCCAAAATGTACACTGTACATTTTGTACATGTTACATATTATATAATGTACAATGTGTACATAAGTATGGAATGTGATGCGAATGTCGAGGAAAAGTATCTTTGTGCTGAGCCAGTTTAGTTGAAGTTGATGATTCCAGTTCCAGTAGTTGTAGTAGTATCTCCAGTTCACTCCACCGGCGTTAAAATGGGCAATCGGAATTTGTAATTTGCTCTTCGGTATCTCTTTCCCGTCTTCTTCTTCTTCTTCGGCTTCGGCTTCTCCCCTACAGACTACAGACTATACTGTAGACTGTAGACTTTAGAATATAGCATATAGAATATACACTATAGCAGATAGATAGTGTGTAGTGTGTATGTATCAAGTATCAAGAGAAGGAACGAAAAAACCAAAAACTGGAACTGTGGAACTGGATACTGACTACAGTCTACAGTGTCAACTGATGGAACCTGGAACTGCATGAGCAATGTACAGTGTACAAAGTGTACAAAATGTACATGATATTTTGAATGCAAATGCTCCACCACACGAATCCAGGATCCAGGATCCCTGACAAGATGACGTTCTCTTTTTACTTGTCCTGTTTTAAACTCACCACAGCACACAACACATAATATTACAAGTACAACATTACCCGTTACCCGTTACCAGTACACTTTTAAGTAGCTACCACGATACATTCACAGTCCATAGTCCACAGTCCACATAGTCCATAGATACTTCTATTCATGACCATTTCCAGTAAAATACCCATGGTAAATGGCAAATGGTAGGCTGTCGTCTGTCGTCTGTAGGCTGTAGTCTGTAGACTTCACCAACTACTACTACGATGAGATAGGTACATTTTCACAGCGACTCTGTACTCTGGAAAATTCAAAATACTTTTTTGTACATAATATTATAGATATTCCCTATGTTTCATAAGTACTAACTTGTAACTACAAAATGTTAAATGTATGTATAATATCTTGTATCGTGTGTCATGCATGTGTCTTCTTCATTTTCTTTGAACCTGAAACTTTGAATCAACTCTCTCTCTCGCTTTCTCTCGCTAAAAATTTACATAATATTTTTATATGTTCTGTATTCTACATTCTACATCATATAACATATAAAAGTCGCTATACTTTATTATACTTTATATACTTTATATTCAGTGTCTCTGTGTCCTATAGAAAATTTGATTCAAAAACCAAAGTTCCAAAGTAGTATAATAGAGACTCTGTATTCTCTTTATAGAGTGTATATGGAATATGGAATATGGATATGGAAAACTAATCGTATATAAGAGAGGACTACTGACTACTGGACGAGAATAATGTATCTGCGTGGAGTCTCGAGTCTAGAATCTAGAGTCTCCAGTCTGTGGAGAGTACATTATAATATCTCTGCATACATAGATACATAGTCCATAGTGGAGAATATTGAACGGGAAAAAAGACCACAGAAAATTTTTCATCGAGTGCCTCCGACTCCCGAATTTCAACTCTCTCCACTCTCCACTTTCCGTGTCATATGCTCCTTGTTCATATTTTATATAGAATACAGAATACACATTGACATTGGACACATGACGTGGTAATAAAATGATTACAAATAATTATAAATTACACTGAAAATGTGCTGAAAATTGAGTGGAATGTGAGATCAAAGATCAGAGAGAGAGAGTGAGAGAGAGTGAGTTATAAAATAATAACAGGAGCAGTACATCAAAAGTATCAAGTATCCAGTAGTATCAAGAGAAAGAGTATAAGAGTAAAGTTGGAGTACAGAGTACAGAGTACAGAGTACAGAGACTGTGGGAGTGAAAGTGAGAGGCTGAGATGAAACTGAAACTGGACCTGAAACTGAAACCGAAACTGAGACTGGAGAAATAAGAGAAACAAAGAGAGAGAGAGAAAGATGTGGACTTTTTTCCAGAGCTGAGACTGAGGCTGAGTTTGAGCTTTGAGCTTTGAGCCGAATCACAGAATCAGAATCAGAACCAGAACCAAAAGGAGCTGAAGAGAAAAGGGAAAAGATCGTGAATCGTGAGTCGTGAGAGTGGTGGAGATCTCGTATCTTTCTACTTTCTGTTTTGTATTTGGTATCGTGGACTGGTATCTGATATCGTGTACAGTGTACAGTGTACATTGTACAGAGAGTAATATCGTATTATTGTGTACATTGTGTATTGTGTATATGTGGGATTTGGTGTGTGTGTGTTTTGTGTTTGACTATTTTGGTCCTGTCATAATCTGCCTCTTTTCCGCACAGTTAGTAGAATCTGCAGTGCAGGTATATTAGTACAAACTGTGCCCGGTTCTCTGTCTCTCTCTACATTCTTTCCTCTGCTTTTACTCGTCTTCTCCTGTTCTTCTTCAGACCCTTCTGCCTTCTGCTTTCTGCTTCTACTGCTACTACTACTGCTACTAATATTCTACACGCTACACGCTACTCAACTCAACGACCACGATACTACGATACTGTTTCTACTTTCTACTGTCTACTGTCTTCATACATAGAAACATATACATAGATTTTACTCTACTCTACTCTCTCTCTTTCTCTCACTGTCTATTTCCCTTCACTACTCTTCTTCTTCTCATCTTTTTTAGTCTTAATTTCGTCGTCATCTTTTTGTCTTCTTGTTCTTCTTATTCTTTTCCATTTTTCTTTATATCCAGACTCTAGACTCTAGATTCCAGAACCCAAAATTATAGACTACAGACTACAGACGTATAAAATATAAAGTATAATAATAATATTATATACAGTCCTCTGTGTATATCGTATAGCTGTCTAATTCATCCTCACTCTCATTCTCTTGTGCATTTCTTGATTCCTCCTCCTCCTCCACCATTCAATTCAATTCCATTCCGTCATCTAGCTCAAATACAGTGTACAGTGTAAAGTGTACATAATACATAATACATTACACATAATATCTGTACTTGATCCTTTGTTTCTTGTCTCTTGTTTCACTCCCATTTTCTCATATACAGGTATATCTATCTAATTCTATTTATTCTTCCTAATTGTATCATTAAATTGTTACCACTCTCTCCTCTTTCATTCTTCATTCTTCATACTTTCTTTATTTCTTTATTTCTTTTTCTTCTTTAGTTCCTCTTCTCCCGTCTCTATTAAATTTCCAGTGTAAACTCTCCGACTCTCTGACTCTCTGGCTGTGGTGTTGTTTTATTTATTTTATTTTGAACCTTTCGTGACAAACAAGAGGGAAAAGCCTGAAGCCTGAAGGTTTGGAAGCTTGATTCAGTGTTCAGTGTCGACTGTCGTCACATTCCCATTATATAATATTCTCATTCTGAATTCTTTATTCCGGATTCTAGATTCTAGATTCCACAGATTCCGAATCCCCCGAATTCACCAAATTCCACACGAGTCTAAAAGTCTAAATAATTCTAAATTCTGACGTTTTTATTTTTTATACACATGTAAGAAACAAGAAAACGTTTTTCTTTTTATTCCCGTCTTGGAACAAAAAAGGACGCAAAAGTTGCAACTTGGAACTTTTCCTAATTGGTTTGAACTAATTACATTCTGTACTCTGTGTATTGTGTATGTAAGGGTGTGTGTATTGTGGATTGTGTACTGTGTATAACTGTGTACTGTGTACTCTGTGTATTTGGATGGTGTGTGGTGTATTTTATGTGAAACTAGAACAAATCCAAGGGAAAAAATAACGGACCAAAAAATACTAGCAAAAATACAAGATACAAGATACAAAAGACAAAAGACACATAATATAGAATAAAGAATATAGAAAAGAAAACTAGAGGACCAAGAAACAAGAACCAAAGGAAAAAGGAGTAAACAGTCAAAACTGGAAGAAAGTTTTACTGCGAAAAGTGACCAAAACAGTGTTTTTTTTATGTTTTATCATTTTTTGAATTATTTTTTTTGAAACACTTTATTTGTGAAATTTTAAGTACCAGAAGAAATTATTATCGGCCTATTCTCTTTTGAGCATTGGACATTTTGATTTTTTTTATTGTGAAACGTGAAACTCAATGGAATGATTCGGCCTGGACTAATTACATAGAATATTGTTAGTATTCTTTTGGTTCTTCTTATTCAAACTTCAACCTTCAATCTTCAAACCGATACTAAAAGTAAAAAAAGTGCCCATTTAATATTTAAAATTTAAAGTGAAGCAGAACGGATTGAAAACTGGGAATTGGAAGCAAAATTTGACCTGATTCTTCTGTGAGTACTTTGAAAATATTTCGTCTGATTGTACTAAGTACTAAATACTAACACATGAGTTGATTAACCTCTGGAACCTGAAACCTGGACCCTGGACCAATATAATAAGATAGAAGATATAATAATTGTATAATTATCACCCTTACTCCTTACTAAATAAAAAGCAGAGCACTGCTTTTGAAGAAAATGTAAATATCAAAAATCAAAACACGAGACACGAGACATCAAAACTTTACAAAAAAAGAAGACACACAAACTAATAAACATATTCTCCCAACTCCCAGCATAACAAGAATAACAATTAAAAAAACATACCCCACTAAAAAAATTAATAGTTAAAAATTCCAAATTCCAAACAAACAACAGGCACAATGAATTATTTAGATCCAAAATGCGCAAGATTTTCAATAGACGATCTACTGCAGATTTAAGTCTTCTGCGTAGTCTTAAAAAACTAAAAAGGTAAGGATTTTTTAAAATAACAAATGACTAATATAATAAATAATTAATAATCTCCTTAAAATGGTACTGAGTTTTTGCTTTGTTGTCGATTGTCGAACATGTTAATCATATTGTTCGTCCTTTGACCTTTTTGACGCAGAATGCTTGATACTTCATACTTTTGATACTGGGTTAAATTTTTGGCACAGATATAAACAGATTTCAGTCTTGATTTCTTAGAAAATCCAAGGTATTTTATACCCACACAAACTACAGTACAGAACAAAAAAAAATCATTAGTTACTTTTGGGTTTTCAGATAGATAGCCAGCACTCGGGATCCAACTTTTCCTTCTTCTTTGAGTCCACTCGGACTTCAATAATGAATCTCAACTGTACTAGAGACCCCGGACCAGTATGCTTTATAAATAAAAAAAACTATTCATATGATATTATACATACACATTCAAAAACATCTATAACATGTAAAATTTGAAGCTTTGATTATTCATTTAAATTTTAAGGTTGTGAGTTGGAATCCCTGTTCAAATGGATATTATCCAGTCAACGGGGTAGCAGTCGGTAATTTGCAACCATTTTTTTTATGTACAAAAGAAAATGAGTGCTTTCTCCATTTTCATTTCATTATGTATTATGCATTATGTACAAGTAAAAGTAACTGCTAAATAATATTTTGTTTGTAAATCTGGAAACTGTGCGTTTGTGCAGGTATGGACTGCAATGACACAGTGTATGTGGCAAGAGCCTGGCATCAAGGAGGTACTTGACCTTTTTTTACTTATAAGATATCAATCATTATTTGAAAAAGTTCAAATATCTTCAAGTTTTATTTATACCTAAATAATTCAGGATTAATACCTGGAAAACTCCATGTGGGTCTCCGATACGCCACAATTCCTTGGGAGAACAAAGAGGTGCCTTCAAAATCTTATGAAATACTTCTGGCTCCAAAAGGAGTATTAAAATGGGTTCAATCTCAAAAGGGTTAGTTTTTATTCTATTTTTATTCTATTTTTTTTGTTGAAAGTATGAAATTAAACATGTGCATAAAATGGGATTAAAACTGATCAAATATGGGAATTAAATTATGTCTAGGAGATCGAGTAGAGGGCGCTGTTATAGGCGGCTTTACACCTGATGGTAATTAATTTTAGTTAATTGATTATTGATTATCATTAGAAACTATAGATGTAAAGAAAGAAAAATCTCTATAGATGTTAAAATAATGCTTTACTTTTTGTTTAGGCGAGGAGCTTTTTATAGGACGTGTCCAAGTTTGTGGAGCTTTTGCAAGTGGGGCAATTCAACCATCCAGAAAATGCCTTCTTATTCCAATGGGTGGTCAAGTTAGAAAAACGTGTGTTCATTGTCATCCGTATGAGATTCTGGTAAAATTTACATAAATCAATATTTCAATCTATTATGCACCTTTTATAGATTCTAGATTCTAGATCGACAATAATTGTGGCACATAATATTATTATAACCAAATAGATAATATAATATTATAAATTATATATAATATTTTTCACATTGCACTTTCTTTCTCTTTTTTCCCCTTAATTAATTGTCCGTGAATGAATGAATATAATATATTATACTTACTTACGATTATGTGTGTCATTTTTATGTATCATGTACATTGTACATATATATGTTTTACCATATACTTATTTATTTTATCATTTTTTATTATTTTTATTATATGATGGGGAGCAGGTAGCGAACACTGATGCAAATCTTTCAGGTCTTGTAAGAAGATGATTTCCAATTTCCAATATCCAAATTTTCAATGCTTCCAATTCCAAAAAATTCATTCAATTTCATTCTGTCATGCCAAAGTTTCTTTACTCTTGATTCTTGATTGCATAAGAGATAAGAGAATACACAGCAAAAAAAACTAGTAAGAATATAAAATTCAAGTAGAGTTTTGAATTGTGAGTGCATTTAAAAAAATAATATTATTTCTTTTTAAAGTTGAGTGATGGTTGAAAAATAAAGCCTAAAACTACTGGCAAAAATAAAAGGCGAGATTCAAATATGCGTGTTTTGCATCTCAATAGAGAATTTCTAGTATATCTTTTTTAATCTATTTGGTCTTTGGTCTGTATTCTGTATATTTTTTTCTTGATGTAGTTTGTTTAACTTGTATTGTTGTTGTATTTGTATGTGAATTACGAATAGATTTCAGATTTCAGGGATCTTTTTTTTTTGGAACGAGGGATTTCTATTTTCTATACTTTTGTTTGTCTTTTGTCTATTTTTGCTATTTCTTTTTTCTTTGTTTGGTTGGAGTTTGTTTGTAGTTTGGTTGTGCACATTTTTTGATTTTTCATTGTTGATAATGATAAAATAATCATTTTTTATAGAATAATGATTAATGAGATGGTTATAATTATTGCAGGTAGTGGATGAAAAATACTGTCCTAATGTGAGTTTTACAAGTTATGCTCGTGATAGTGATACGAAATCAAGCTGTTGGCCTCTCGCTTGCAAGTCGAGTAACAGTGTTCCATTTTTCCCTAGTAGTAGTTAAAAAAAAGTATTTCTGATTCAAAATTCAAAAAGAGCAATAACCAATAATAATAAATTATAAAAATGGGAAACAAAAAGTAAATAGAATCTGGACCGAATTTGACACTCGACAGTAGACAAAAGTAACGAAATTATATTATGTCAAATCTGTGGTACATACGAACATAAAATTAATAGTAGTAAAAATAAACGAATTACGATACGAAAATGTACGAATGTACGAATGTCTATAGACTTTAGAGTTAATTTTCCAAAACATCACCTGCCGTGTTTCTTATTCAAGTACTTTAATCCACATTTTTGCAACCTTTGTTTTGAAAGGAATCAAATTATATTGTTAAAATAGAGAAAAGTTGACCTTTCTGTAATATTATGATCCTACGATATTATGATCCTACAGTTGAACAAAATACCAAATACCAACAACAATTTATTTGACAAAATTTAGGCTATATATTTGTGCGTGTAACTGACGTCGTTTTACACTTTACACTTGAGAATTACGAAAAAAAAGTATCGGCCATAAAAATTTAAACAAAAAACACAAAATGATGTACATGAAAACGTTTCTTTGATTTCAGATTTCAGATGTTCAAATCTGATCTCTCTGATCTTTAAAATATCACAACGTGAGTACAGAAAGACTTGTAATATTTACCAATGTCGAATTTTAAACGAAACATGAAACTAAAAGGAACTACATATTGTATAATAATTAATATACTTACACACTTCGCCTTAACTTAAAATGTTAAACACGATCGGATAATGAACATGTAACATATAATTAATATTAAAATTAAAATTACATGGTAGAGTAATGTGTACTATTTATTAAGACTAATGTAAAATGTAAAAAATACATACCTACTAAAAATACTAAAAAATGATGAGTACTGACTATAGTGAAAAATATGTCTGTACTTATTTGAATACACGCCATTGCTCAAACGGTTTATCATATACATATATATTATATTATGGTCATTCATGACGATACATTGAATATATTATACATTATACATATTATGTACTCTCCTTATCTTTGGACTCTAAAATATATTATACCTTAATTATTAATCACAATAAGTATCCAATTATTATTTTGTACTTTATATCTTTTTATATAATATGTGTCTATGTAATAATTTCTTTGATTTTTTTGTCCTTAAAAATCTCAACATTTTTCAATATTAGTTTCAATTAGTTTGTATAATTTTCACTTTGATTTTTCGTCTCGAGTCAATGTGAAATTTGCTCGATGTACAATTTTCCTTCATTCTTTTCATTCCCCGTGAAGTAATATTATTAATATTATAGGAAAAATTAGTGAATGTGGTGTGTTTCACGTTTCACGCCGAAGTAAACATGGGACGAAAACTTGAGAAACATTATAGACTTTTTAGAGTAGAAACGTTTTTCACAAAGCCATGATTATTCAGTTGCATGCAAAAACGGTTTTGATTTGTTGTCTCCAGTCTCCAGTGTGTAGTTCCAGAATTATCAGATTATTAATTATGAATTATGCATAAGAATTTTCTCTCGGATACAAAAAGATGAAATAAAACTCAAAGGAAAAAAGTGATTCAACTTATACCAATATTGAATATGGAAACATACATATTATATATTATTATATTAAAACTCTGCTTATTTATCATAATAATATATATATGTAATAATGATAAAATATTATGGTATTATTGTTATTTATTATAATATGTAATAAGTAATATAATAAATATACCTCTATACGAAAATACATTATAGCATGAGAATTCCTCTTCTTCTTCACTTTTTGGAAACAATGGACCTTACCTAAATATTAAATCTAAATCTAAGTAAATATGAAAAATTGTATAAAAACTTTAGATAATAATAATTGGAGACAGAACAATAATGAAAATAATGATTATGAATTACTAATAATTATTATACGAACCACCATTTAATCACAATATCGTATATATCGTGTCGTATTATGTATAAATAATAAATATAGCTTATGTATGGATAATGGATACCTTAAACCTTAACCGAATTTAACATATGTATGTAATCCACCACGCATCATACATCTTGTACCTCTCATACACTTGACATTATAAATTAAACTATAAAATACACTCTACACTTATGAAATATGAAATAATATTATATAATATCGAATATCGATGCTGCATTATAATATGTATATATTTATTATGATTTATGATCAAAAATACTTCCCATTTAATTCTCAAGTCAGCCTTATTAAAGGATACGGAGCATATTTATAGAGAACGTCATATATTATGTGCTACTGTATTCTGTATTTATGACTTGATGTATCAAGATAAAAATTATAACTTATAACGTATAACCCTAAGAAAAATGGTGGAAATTCAGATTCAGATTGTTACGAAAATGTAAATAGGATGTAATAAAAAAAATAAAAAGTAAAATACCATGTACATATACATACACAAACTATTGTTTGTCTTTTTTCACATGGTTTGCAACTTTCTTCTTCTTTATCATGTTCATCATGTTTGCATTGGTTCAGTGTCAAGAAAACAGTTTTAAACATTTTTTTAGATTACAATACTGCTTTTTGGTTTATCTGGAGCACAATTCCTCAGTTTACTTATTTTATTTTTCATGTACGTAATACGTATACAAGTTTTTAGTATTCAGTAGTCAGTTCATGTAGGATGTAGGAAACATTTCCTCAAGTTTTTATGAATGATACGAAATACGAATAATAATGATTATTACACTAGCAAAAAAATAAACTCACAAAATACCACTGACTATTGTCTACTGTTAGATACACGTATTTTTGGCTAATAATTAGTTTTAGTTTTCAGTATGATATTATACTTTACACATTTTGTACAAACAATAATCATTATACATTTCTCATTTTTCATCTCTCCTAAAATTTATAGACTATGTATAACTTTCTGTATCATAAGAGGAGGTTGGATTGTTGAAAAAAAGGTCGTTTAATTCTCTCTGGACCGCTCGTGGGTAGAACTTGTGCTGTTTCGCAAGGTTGAAGAAAAGGAGTGGATTTCGCTTACGGACAAAGTGAAAGCAACTGAAAAAACAAAGCAATGGGATGTTACAAGAAAAATTGTTTCACAATCAAAAACTCAAAGAATAATACTTTACCATGGTCGGAAGAGTCTCGTCCCACATTTCTTGGCACATTCTGACCCACAATTATCACACCCCGCATTTCCACCCCCTTCAGCCCCTCCCATGTCACTCATAGACTCCGCATCTCCCATTGTCATTTCCGCCCCGGTTGACCCGATTCCAATCACAAGGAGGAAACTCAAAAGAACTACGAAACCTAAAAAGAAAATCAAAAGTTTCAAGTAGTTCAAACACTGAGATTTTTTTTCTTCTGATTTTAAAGGCCTCGTACGCACACGTAATTTTAACTCCTTTAACTCACCTGAAAAAGTTCCAAGGTTCACTCCGAAATTTTTCATTTTATTAATTTTTGAAGGCCTTTGATTTTTGATTCAAGTGAAGTAAAAGTGAAAATAAAAGTGACGGAAAGGGAAAGAGTTGGGTAAAGTTGAAAAAGTGCGTCCTAACTTTAGGTTTCTAATTCCTATTTGTGAATGAAACCACAGGTCAAAAAACAAATAAAAAGTTACTGCGTGTAGTGTAAAACCAATGTCAAAATAAATCAGCAGTTGGAGGTTGAAAGGATGAAATTTTACTGGTAGCTTTTTGAAATTTCTCCGTGTTTTATATATACCCACAGGAGAAAAATGCCAAAACACAAAGCAAAAAACCTATTTTGGGGCAACTTCGTATAATTTCTTAGAATGTAGAATCTGAAATCAGAAGCACTTTGGAAATTCAAATCCGGATTTGGACTTAGCATTTAAAATTCTTGGATTTGAAGAGTCCGAGAAAGTTGTGCATCCAAGAAAGGACTATACAGATACAAACAATACATTATGTACAAAATGATTTTACTACAAAAACGAAAACCCGGCTTCTTAAATTGAGACTCGAGACGACACAAATCTGCGTCATGAAATCACTTTATTTATTTATTTTTCATATCAAGTTTCAGCCCACTTTACTGAAATTCACCAAAATTTTATAACATGAGTACTTAGCGCAACAATAGTCTTAGAATAGATAAGAATAGATATTATGATATCCCTTTATTCTGTTATGTTATCCGATCCCTCATTTTTGTATCCCACCTTCAGAGTTCAGAATTGAAGCGATTTGAGAGAGTACTTTATTTATGTACATACATATTATGTACAGAGGATCATGACATGAGTTTGTAGTCCATTCTCTCGGTATTTGGTATTTGGTATATTTAGTACAATATCTGTACTCACTTTCTAAAAAGCACACAAAATTCTACTGAAAGTATCAAGTTTCACATAAACATTGTGCACGCGCCAGGAGTCAGTATGCTGAAAATCCTGGTATTTCAGGTAGTTTGTAGTTTGTATACATTTTGTCCATGATAAATTTGATGGACATTGGACATTGGACATTAGAGACAAATAAAAGAAGGAGAATCCCATATACAGATATCAGATACCTTTTTGACGTCAAAGGCGATTCAGAATTCCCCACATCTTGCAAAACCTTGATAAAATTCTGGATTCTAGAATTTATAGGTATACGGTTTAAGTTTTTAATGGGCAAGTGCATTTAATATTTAATGAGTAAAATGGGGGCTAAATAAAGCATAAAACAAGACGAAACATGTACAGACTTTTCTAATAATATCGTATATCGTAGTAGAAGAGATGTGGGCGGAAAACTTCCGACTTATACAACATTTGACTTATTCCTTTTCAATGAAAAAAGATAATACGCAAAACGCAAAAAGTGCTTTCATTTTTCATCTTCATTAATATTTTATGGTAAAAGAAGTAAGACTTAAGAAGAGATTACTCCCATACACTTTATTTCATAGTTCATACTCCACAAGCCATACTACAAAGAATGCCACGCACACATCTTTTGATGGAAAATAACGAGGTATAGAACTACGAATGATTCATTTGATACTTACTAAAAGGAAAAGGGACACACACAAAACACACACAATCCGCAATCCGCAGTATACTATTCCCTTCTGTCGCTTGGGATATGATGATGTTTGAGGTTTAAAAATAATTACATTATTGTGGCCAATGTGAAATGTGAAATGTGAACTTGCAGAACTTTTAATTTCTTTTATTTTCATTTCATTATTATTTTATATTTCATGTTTCATGTCATGTGTAATGTGTAAAATTTAATTGTTAATGGTAGATGGCAGAGACTCCAAAATTAATGAATTTCTCCATTCTCCAGCATCCTCCATCTTCCATCTTTGACCTTTTCAATCATCAGCTCATCTCTCAGCAGCAGTCAGCAGCAACTCACAACTAAACTCTAGATGAAGGAGTAGTGAGTAGTGAAAAGAGAATAACGAATAATGAAACAGGATGAACTCGACAAAAACCTCGAAAAAAATCCCCTTATTGTCACTTTCACTGTCATCACCATTGATTTCCACATCATGCTCAATTTTCCTCATGCTCCTCTTCGCTTCTCTCCACCTCGCTCAGCCCCTAAAGTCAAGCTCAGTCATTGAAAAAGAAGAGATTATTTCACTTGCCAAAAATAATGTGAAGAAGGATCATTCCAAAATCCAAATTGATTTATGGAGACCTAAACGACATTTCAAATCTAACTCAAGTGAATCATCAGCCCCACCACAACTAAAAAAGAAAAAACCCAAGTTTCGTCTTTCAAAACCAAAGTCAAAATTAAAGTCAAATTCAAAGTCCAGTCGAATTATAAATTCCAAACCAAAACCAACGCCAAAGCAAAAGCAAAAGGACCTTCACAACAAAAAACACACGGCTAATACTTTAACTTCCAGTGCAAACACAAATAAAACTAAGAAAAGTAAAATCAATATGAATATCAGTAGAATAGATCAATCTTCATCTTTCCAGCAGAGAAAATCCCGTCATCGATATCGACGAAGTAAGAATGGGAATCCCGGATTTTCCGGCGGGAATTCAGTGTTAGATGAAGTTTCTACTACAAAACCAGACAGCGTTACAGATGATTCTGATCCTGATCCAGATCCAGATGAAGCGACAGAAGGCCCAAATGAAAATCCAACTGAGGAAACTGACGAAGAGGACACGACTGAAACAAAAAACGAAAATGAAGATAATAAAAAAGAAAAAGAAACCGAAACCGAAGAGGACGCAGACTACTCAAATTCAGAAGACTCTCTTTCCTCAGATGTAGACGAGCCCAAAAACCCTGAGGACACAGCAGTCTACGGCGTCTGCAACATCCTCTACCCCTGTGTCGCCCATGAAATAAACTACATCAACATCACTCCCAACCTCGACCTGGACAGTTTAGATGACGTGGAGCGACAAGAGAAGCAAGAGGAGGGTTCTTGTTACAAAGAACCCTGGGAAAATCCACCCGGAGAACCAATCCATCGGATCGTCTGCTATGATCACGATCCACCCGCCACAGATTTCCCAGACAAACCAGAAATCACCCTCATCAGTCGGAAAACACCCAAGGATCTCAACAATGGTTTTGATGGAGTGGGGTTTGCCATCCCTGAGAAAAAGGTGTATCGCTACTCCCGCTTCTTTGACCTGGACGGAGTGGCGGACCAGTATAAGGATGAGGATGGAGAACTCGAGTTTGAATACATGGATTGGCCAGGGCCCACAGTTCAGGATTACATGAAACAGCGGCAGGAGGATCAAACTATTATGTTCTCTGAACTAGGGGCTGTGAAACCCTGCCTTCAAATGCTGGATTTTCAAGGGAGGGCCACCAAGTATTTGGACTATCTTTGTAATGAAGTTGAGGGGCTGGATATTACTGTTTTGGGGATTCCTGGGGCTGGAGAGAGTGTGAGTGGTGGTATCGGGGGTGGGGGGAATATTGGCCCTGGTTCTGGTTCTGGAATTGGTGGCGGAGGTAACCCTGGTGCTGGTGGTCTTAGGTCAAATTCAGAATCAAAATCAGAATCGGAGCCCAAAATCAGGAGGAAGAAGAGACAAGTGTCTCAAACAACAGAATCGGATGTTGAGGATTCTACTGATGAAAATCCACCTGATGACGCCCTTGAAATAGATGACTCTACAGATCCGACTAAAAATGAAAATGAAGATTCAACTGATGCGGATGTCGATGTGGATGTTGAAGATGATATTGATGTTGACGGAAATGGAACAAGAAAATCATTTTCAAAGGAAGAAGATTCAGATGAAACTGAAAAAGGAGAAGAAGAAGAACACTCAGGTCATGCTCATAGTCACCCGAGGAAAAAGACGGGGAATGTGGAACTTTGTCATAAAAATCTAGTGACTCCAATCGATGAGCCTTTTAATCCATACGTCAACCTGAGGTGTAATCGACCAAAAAATCGGGACAAATCTGATAAAAAGGTACCTTTTTAAAATTCAAAGTATTTTTAATTTTTAAAATTGAAATATCGCGCGTTTTGTAAAAGTGGGAATTTTGAATGAATGTTTCCTTTGACCTTTGAATGTTTGAATATTATATATTATATATTATTATTATTATTTTTATTAATAAAGTGTATAGATTGGCCACTTCCTCCAGGACGAATTTACTTTGCCTCTGGAAATGATTCAATGCTCGTGACTTTCGTTCAGCCCCTCCTGATTGATGAAACAATCCTCACTCGACTTGCTCATGATCCAAATGATCCGAAATTACCCAAATTAGAGCCAAAATTAGAGTGCTCCGAATTATTCTCAAAGGACATCAGGACCGTCCTGGACTTTGCTTTTGCATCCAATAGACTCATTTTAGGAATGAAGTGTGGTGTGGTCATCATCAAGGATATTAATACAAAACAAGTTGGGTTTGATATCGCGTATTTGAGTTCCAGTGACAGAGTCCGAGCTCAACCGGATCAACCCTCGTATCATAATTTTCCTTATATGGTGATTAAAAACTTAAAGCTATCTGTTTTCTGATTTTACTAGTAAAATTATAAAATCTTTAATTATTTATTATTTTCTTCCCTTTTTCAGATCAATGTAGTTGCGAGCACACCTTGTTGCTCTACAAATAAAATGTGTAGACATTTGAAACCGATTGTCGCTATTTATTCAAGCTATGCAAATTGGATCAGTTTCCCGACAGAGTAAAAACACCATCTACATAAATAATTTTTCCTAGAAAACGCAAAACCAAAACTCAGGAGTAAAACATCTCAAAGCTCAAAAAAATTAATTAAAAAATTTGTACAATAGGGCGAGTCATAAATTTCAAACGTAAAAATCTTATGTTTTTACAATTTTTACATGTTTGGGCTAGAAAAAATTGATTTTCTGT
>JABASP010001780.1:0-25508 GCA_019776565.1 Sminthurinus signatus | reverse complement strand
AGTACAGATTTCAGTTGCTTAGGAAATTTACGTTTTCCTGATGTTTTTATATTTACTTTGTCTGCCAGTCTGCCAGTACATTTTCTCGACCCATGATATTATGTATAATAATTAATAATAATAATTTTTATATGAGGTATAAGTTGTATAAGTTATGTATTATGTTTCTGAATGTACACGAATTTCGCTTTCTCCCTTTGATAATAGATAAAGAATGGACATTTAGTAAAACAATTTCACGTAAATCACATAGAATAAGAGCACGTAAAACTAAACGGAAAGTTAAAGATGATTCACAAATGGAAAATGAAGATTCAGTAGATAATGATGTTGATTATGAGTCACCAGTTGAAACTAAAAAGAAAACCAAGAAAGCAAAAATTACAACAAAAACCAAATCAACATCAGATGGAGGAGAAACAAGTGTAAAAAGGACAAGGAATAGAAAGTCAAAATATTCAGAATCTGAGAAAAAGGAACGAATTAGAGAATCAGAGAAAGAAAAAAGAGCTAGAAAACGAATGGATAAAAATTATCGACGTCGTAAGTGTCAAATTGAATGTCCATGTTGGCATTGCGAGTTGGATTTCTCTAATCAAGAAGGTAATAATTAAAATTTTCATTAAAAACCTATTTTCTTTTTTGTACTTTTTTAATCATTTAATAACGTATAATGTATAATATTAACTATTATGACACAATATAGAATATACTATTGATTTTTTTATATTCTATTCTCTATTTTGTAGAATGTTTAAAACATACAATGGAAACACACTTTGAACCTGGAGACTCAATTTGTCAGCGTTGTTCAAAAATTAGTAAAACAAAATTTGCTCAATTATTCCATGAAAAACAATGTGAATCTTTGAAACCTGGTGAATTATTAGAAATGTTCAAATGCGAGCATTGTCCAAAAGGCAAGAAATAATAATAATTATTATTAGCTTCAGATATATGTATGTATGCACTAGTATAATATTATGATATACATTATAAATTATTATAGGTGGAATAATTTCAATTTTGGTTATTATTTTTTTTTCAATAGAGTTTCCTATTTTTTACTACTTGAAATCTCATGTAGCATCAGTCCATTTAGATGAAGGAAATTTGTCTTGTACTTTTGAAAATTGTACTTTTCAAACAAGAAACCCTTTTTCATTAAAACAGCATACCAGAAATCAACACAGGGCTAAAGAAGAACCTATTGAAAACCGGTAAGCAAAAATCAGACATCATGTTGTGTTATGTGTTCGTATAAGAATAGTATTAGATTGAAAATACCTGTATAAATTATAAATAATAAATAATCAACTTTTTCTTCTTACAAATATTTTTAGGACATGCAAAGAGTGTGGTAAATTTTATGCTTCAAAAGTAAGTAATTATTATTTTCAAACTATTTGAATTTCTAACTTGAAAATATTCTGTTTTTTATGTTATGTCTACTTTTGTACCTTTTATTATGATTAATGATTAATCTAAAAAAAATCCTTATTATTTTTTAATTAATAGGCTTCCCTTAATTCTCATTTTGTAAAATACCATACGGAAGAAGGTTCCAAAAGATACAGAATTCAACAGAGAGCTTTACTTGATCGACAAAAGGAGAAAAGAAGAGTTAAATGGGCAAATAAGAAAAATATATGTCAAGATTGTAATGTTGATTTTATTACAAATCTTGCATTAGTTTTACATCGTAAAGAAGTACATAAAACAAATTTTAGTTTAGTATGTGACCAATGTGGTAAGGGATTTTCTAGACGAGCTACGTTACGGGTAAGTTTAAGTTTATTTTGTTAATAACTGTTATCAATGTTTATTATTTATTACATCAAAAGTTGTATTGAATATTGTTAATAATCCATTCTTAATAATTATTATTGCAGTATCACATTGAATATTCACACTCTGTGGAAAGAAATTTCTACTGTGAGGCTTGTGGCAAGAGTAAGTGTGCATATATTATATGTTAAATTTATAAATTTGATGAAGTATAAATAATAGAATAATATAGTTTAAAAATTTGTATAAAAAAGTTCATATTTTCTACATCTTGTATCTTTATAGATTTTAAAACGGCTACTAATTTGAAGGACCATTACAAAAGGTAAAGATGTCATATAATATATTTTCAAAATATGTATTTCATATATGTACACACTCAATTAAGTAAGATGTAAGATTATAGTTTGAGCAATAAAGTTTGTGTGCAATACATCATTATTAACAATTTTTATTTTTTGTTACTTTCTAAAAAACAAATAGAACTCATGATGAACAAGGGAGACTCGAATATAATGCCAAGATGAAATTACATAATCAAAGACGTAAAATGAGAGGACAAGCACTCAATAGTGTCCTTTGCAATAAAGATGTCTCATCATCCTCAATGAATGAAGAACAAATTTTAATAGCTGATAATAATATGAATAGTAATAGTAGCAATAGCAGTAATATGAATGATCAAGATATAAATAATATTCCAACCAATTTGGAATTTAGTTCAAATTTCCATGTTACTTTCCCATCCTAATTTATAACCATAATATCGTATTTGAATACTTATAAAAGGTATAAGGTATAAGTAAATCAACTTTTTTTCTTATACGGTATGTTTCTAATACAAAACGATATTACTTTTTTCGATTTATATTTTACATACACTTTTATTACTACCCCACGAAATTTTTTACATACGAATTATGTACACATAAAACTATATCTACTGTAATATATTATGCAGTAGTATGAATGTATACAGTATACAGTATACTTTGTTTTTTCCTGAAATAAAAACTATATACATATATTTGTATATTATTTATTATTATATTGTAAGTACATTGTTAATAATTTATAATTTTATGGATTTATTGGTTTTTAAGAATCACAGTTCACAGTTATAACATGTAATTACTAATTATTTACTCTTTTCTATTTATGACTGTTCTAACGTTTGCAATAACTTTTGAATCTCTTCATTATTCGTAACTTTCACTACCCGTTTATTTCTTTGTATTAAATCTTTGATTAGCTGTTCATACTCAACACGACGTCTCCAGTAGGTAGTCAAAAGCCAATAAATGATGGATTCTCTAGAACAAAACGTAGTATATAGTGTTTCATAATTTCCATTACAGCATGGTTCTTTATAGACAAGGCGTCTGTAGCATCTCAACAAAAGACGATACAGGTTCAAATAGAAGGGCAATTCCATCACAATTAGAAGATCAGACTCACCGATGAGAAAGTCTTTAACGAGACGATAATTACCACAGATAATCCAACCCAATGTGGAATTTTCATTGACAAAACATCGGACGTCAGAGATGAACTGTGCTGTTGGTTTCTTTTTCCAATTTGGAAGCCAAAACACATTATCCATGTCAAGAAATGGAATGTTGAGTTGAGCACTTATTATTTTTGACAGTGTCGTCTTTCCAGTTGACGTAGAACCAATGATATAACATTTTGACACTTTCATAGCTGTTGTTTTAAAAATTATTGTAAACTTTTTTGTGTCTTTTATTGTTTTATTATGTCAATATAGAAAATTAATACTAATACTACTAAAATATAATTATGTTATATTGAAATATCCACCCCCTTTTTTTTTAATTCGGGAAAAAGACACATTTTTTATACACTGAGATATTCCCTATGTTCTTTTGCCGTCCTTGCCATTCGAGAGGTTTGGATTATTTGAATAATTTTGCATGCAAAAAAAAGCAATCAAAAATCAATCATCAAACACATTTTATTTATTTAATCAGTTTTATCAATTATTACAGATAACAGATAAGCATTAAGCATATATTCAAGTACACAGAAGCCGTCATCCAGGTGCATTGAACTTATATAGAGAGTTGATTATAGTTAGAAGTTATACAAAAAAGGCAGAAATTCGTGTGAGTGTCAAAAGTCAAAAGTCAATCCTGTCAACAGAATACACACATGTGCGTAAATAAATTATAAACGATAAAATTAATTTTACTCTGAATATTTTAGGATAGAAAAGTGTATGTGGTGCATCCGGGATACGACAGAGTGAACTTTTTATAATAATAATGAACATTTTCGTGCACTTTGTTTGTTGGTTCCTTTCATGTCTATTGATATTTCAGACATTAGCAGTTGTAACCTATTTTATAAACGACAGACTATTTGGATTGGTACAAAACCTTGTAGTTTATAAGTTAATATGTGGTAGGGAACCGGCTACACCAAGTCGCTTACTAAAAAGACTATTAGTTTACTTTGTCATATCATTTTCATCTTTTGTCATCTTTATTTACCCAGAAAAGAAAAAACAAGAAGAACAATTAATATATTATATGAACGAACTAGCAAAAAACATTGCCGCAGAAGTAAAACAACAGGAGGAACTCATAAATAACATTAGTGAACGATTAGAAAACTAAATGAATCACAATACAAAATTATTCACAACCAAATATTAAAACTATAGTTAACAAAATAAGAAATCAAAGTACTATAATATACAACACTATTATACTCTAATTAAATTTGGCATGACTGAATTTTGTCATGTACTTTTGCCGTCCTTGACGTTCCAGAGAGGTACAATTTTAAACATTAATATCACATTTTTATGAGCATCATAATATTCTGAAAAATAGAACAATCAACAAACAACATCAACAATATTTTAATTTTTTTAATTATTTAATCAGTTGTCAATTTAACAATAATTACAGATAACATAGAAGCCGTCATCCATGTACAGTGAACTTGTTAGAAAACTTTTCCAAGAAAAGTCAAAAATTCATTGGTTTGTGTGAGTTGTGAGTATAGCGTGTAAATACCCGGAATAAACTTGTTGCATTCCTATGTTTTTAAAATGAACAACTATAAATTTGTGCACTGTGTCAACTGGCTACTCAGATTTGCCTTTGAAACTCAACTAATTATAGTTATAGCGTATTTTACAAGCAGGAGACTATTTGGAATTGTTCAACATTTTCCAACTTATACCATATTATTATGTGGTAGTGAACCGGCTACACCAAGTCGCTTACTAAAAAGACTAGTATTTTACTTTACCATATATTTATTATTTGTCTTCATCTTTGTTCACCCAGAACAGCTAAAAAGTGAGGAGCAACTAAAACAACTTAATCAACGAGTAGACAAACTTAGTGAAAAACTAAACGACATGTTAAACCAAATTCACAAACACATGGAAAAAGTAGCTGAAGAGATAAAAGTACTAGAGTCAAATAAAAGTCATGTAGTAATGAGTAAAGAATTAGAAGAAGAATGGCAAGAAAAAAGAAAAATACTTCAAGAACTCCAAGTTCTGGACCAAATCGGACAAAAGATAGAAGCGGGTGAGTAGAATATAGTATTATGCAGTACTGTGTGTATTAAAAACGACTTAATAATATTGTATGGATACAAGATTTTATATTTGTATGGTTTTTTGACTTTTGACTAATGAAAGGTATGAATGATGTATGTTGTATGTATCATGTGTGTACCAGGAGAAAGCAATAAACATCATCATAAAACTAATACTCGTTTTGTTGTCATTATTCTTTTGTTTGCAGATTACAGGACCAAAATGAAGGAGTTAACGTGTACCACCAATACATGGCCAAACAATTGTGAATAAGATGATTTTGTGATGTTCATGAAAACAGCAGGGAGAGGAGACTACAAAAAAAGAATACGATCACTTTCATATTTGTATATTATGGATCTCAAGTAATTGTATTTTATATTTTCCTTGAAAATTTTGTATATAATGTATAATAATTAACAATAATTATTATAACTTATAAGTAATACTTATACCTTATACGATATGAGTTTGTTTTTTGTATCAATTTTAGTTCCGTTATATGTGAACTATTGATTTACCACTGTACATGTTTATGTATTGTGTGTTTTCAGTCGCCAAAAATAATAATAATTATTATTATGGTTATTATTTTTTGTTCTTTACCATGAGTATTTAAAAAGAAAAAAAACCTGTAAAATTGTAAGAAGACTGAAACTGACTGAAAAGCTTACAAAAATTAGAAATCTCACAAGTTAATTTTCATTTTTTTTGTGTCAAAGTGTTGATAATAATTCTTGTGTGTTATCAAACAACTCACGTACAAAGTACAAAGAGAGTACAAATAATAAATATATTGCTAATTTAAGTACGTATACAATACAATACAATACAAACTAATAACTAATGTTTTCATTTTAAACTAGTCTTTATTTGTTATTTGTAATTTGTAAAAAATCCAACAACTCTAGCTTCATTATAAAAAAACATATGTAATCATTATTGCTTACTATGTACAAAGTTCAAGAATATAATATTAAAAATTTACTACTTGTCTTTAAAGTGGATAAAGTAAACTACTAGAAAAATTAGGACAGAAACTATGAAAATTAGAGAAAAAAACCAGACAGAGCAGCAAAAACAGCAACAGGCACAAAATTTGATTTTGAATCGTCCATCTTTTTCATAATCTTGCAAATTATATTGATCTCGATGACCAGCATTGTCAAAATAGGAAAAATCCTAATCATCAAATCATGCATATTAACATGTGCAAGTACCATTTAAAACATTTCTTTAATTATTGAATAGTGCAATTTAATTCTATCACATGTAAAACATTTTATTACTTACAAGGCAGAACCCAGCACCAAGTAGTAATATTTTTAGAACAGGATCCAGTTCCATTGGAAATGTTAAACCAAAATAAGAAGCACCACAATTAACAACAACTAAAATATCTTGATAAATTCTCCCAATAGGTTTTTCTGGTGATAAAATATTGTAGATATTAAAATGAGGACTTTCAGTTTGCTCAGTTGCATCACCGTTCTTTCCTTCTTTTTCTTCTTGTAATTCCTTAGTTTTCTGTGTCTTCTTATTATTCTCTTGATTAGTTTCGACACTATTGGTTGTATGATTTTGTGGTGGAGGAGCTCGTCTATCCAAAATTTTTAATACAGTTTTTCCAGATTTATCAACAACATCGTAGTTGACATGATGACAACTCCAATGTTGTTTCACTTGACCCAAAATCTCACGAGTCTTCTCTGATCTCACTGTAATAACCTTAATTTTAATTCATTTGGAAATTTCAGTACAAAATGCTCCTTACAAAGGTTTCATATTCTTGTCCCGTAAATCTTACATTATAATTATTATATTTAAAATTTTAAGTAAAAAAGAAAAAAACAAATGATTGGAGTTATTATTATGAATAATAATTATACGTTATACGTACACTCCCATTAATTTGTGCACCAAAGAAAAACAACTTCAAGTTACAGGTGCGTTCCATTGTAATGACAACCTCTCCTTTACAATTGAAAAATTTCAAGAAAAATGATCGATTTCCAGAACAGATTGCCCTCTTTTCACAAGCAGGTGTAAATTCCACCACAAAGAAAACTCTTTGTTCCCATAAATTATACACATTATACCTTTTAAAAGCTGGAATTGTGAGCAGTGCTGTTTTATTATAAAAATGGTCAATTATTATTCGTTATTAATTATTACAATATATCACATGAAATCGATCAATGATTAAAAATTGGCTACCAGTGTTTTTTCATTCATATTATTATAAGTTTAGTACTTTGAAAAATATCCAAATTTTCCTGAACAATGATACGATCGAGATCCTTAATTGACTCTAGTCCGGGGAATACACCCGAAATGGGAGAGAACATGGCTATAGAATTGTACAAATTACATCAAACATTAAATTACTTGATAAATTTTAAAGAGAATTTCAGGATCAAAGTTTCGATTATTATTAATTATTATTATTTTGAATTTTTAATGAAATATATAAAAATACTAAAAAATACAAGAAAATAACCAAAATGTCACAGATTACGGAAAGGAATGGATGCAGAAAGAGGAAGGAACGTTCCAGGATCTACCAAGAATTGAAATTGTTGACTTTGATAACTATTTCCAACTGTTGATGGTTTCATACTACTGTTACTTTGACTCATCAGAAAGTTTAGTTTGGACATCCGTGGAGATTCTAAAATGGAGGACTTGACCGTTTTAACGTCTGCTTGACTTTTACTATCATTATCATGATTATGATTATGTTTTCCTTCTTTCTTTGGAACTAGTACAACAACTCCTTCAGCTTTCCTGTATTTCTTAACTTCCATTTTACTTTTTGAAGCAACTATATTTTTTTCCCCTACAACCTACAATCTTCAACCTTTGATATTTTAGAGTTTACTAAATCAGCTTCCCGGGTTTTGTTCTTCATTCCGTTCCAGAAGCAAGAAGAGGTTCCAAGTTCCAGAAAATCCAGAACTACATCATATTTTTCATTTGAATTTTTGCATTTTTCTCGCATGATGACTGATGACACACGAGAAAAAAATCGTATACGCAATTTGAGGTTTGGGCTTCTTTAGCTGATCCTTCGTTTCTATAATAACCAATCCCAAGCCAAGGTATTATTTTGCACACACATCAAAACACATATGACTATAAAAAAGAACCCCAGATGAGGAAGGGAAATTATGGTCTATAGTCAATGTATTTTGTAAAGTATTTCGCATTTCACTAGCCACTAGCATCTGTTTGATGCGGATTGTTGATGAATGAAAGGGAATGTCCAGGCTAGAGACTAGAGACACGAAAGAAGCTAAAAAAGAGGTCTGGTACATTATTTCATGGACACCTGCATTGGCCATATAATAAACAATAAACTGGACTTATAAATACATCAGTCTACTTATATTATAAAATGCTCTATCACTGATTCACAAGTGATGAGCTTTGACTCAAGTTTTACTTTTTATGTTTTGTCTTTTGTTTATTTAATATTTAACCAAGGACCAAGAAAGCCAAATCTAATTTACGTCCTGGCAGTCAAGAGTCAAGAGTCTCAAGTTTCAAGTCAAGATGGAAAATGAAATGGGTGTGAAGCCCAAGTTTTTCCACTTTTAAAGGCCCAAACAATAACAACAACAACCAAAAACCTTTAGGTTTTTACATTTCATAAATATGATAATAATAATGTACATAATTTATGCTTACTCGTTACACGGAAATTGGAAATGATTGACAGGTTTTCAGTATAAAGTATAAAGTCTTTTGGTCGTTGATCGTTTGTACTCGCACCCATCCACAGAAAAACGAAAAACATTATTAAGGGAGCAATAGAAGGGAACACGTTATTCATTATGCAGTCTCTAGTACCTACGTACGCTTACATGCAGTCGTACATCGTACAGTCCAAGTGCCTAAATGTGGGAAGTACGTAGAAATAAAAGAAAGACATCTAGAATCTAGAAAAAGCCACATCAAAGAAAACAAAGTACACGGTACAACCTGTCAAAAAACTCTAACAAAAAAAGATACAAAATCAACCTTTTCCTTCTCAAGTCTCAATATTGACTATTGAATATAAAACTGCTACACATTTCCCATTCTCTATACCCCTGAACATTGTTAATAATAATAATTAATATAATAATCTATAGATATGCAACCTACAGACTATAGACTATGGACAATATAAAAGTTGATGATAGGCCCAAAACACAAAACACAAAACGAAACGTAAACGAACCGTTTAAAATTCCCTTGGTTTACCTGAGTACCTTTGATACTTGAGCTTTGAACTTTGAATTCGATTTGGCCTATACACTATTTTATACATTATACACAACCAACAACAACAGCCAATCTACTACATAACAAATAACCGAAAGTGGTGAAGAGTGTAGCGTGTGGAACACAGGGAAATGAGTACGGAATACGGAGAAATGAAGGTAGATGTACATATGTATGTATGTATATAATGATAATAGTCAACATACACACGCAAAACACTGTAGATATTTAGTGGATACACATCACACACAAAAATATCACTCACCGCATCACACGTACATAACATATTATTATGTATGTACATTCATGGAAACAGACAAAAACAAAAGGAATATGTATATGAAAAGTGAAAAGTATATGAACTACCTACCTAAATGAACAGTTCCAATTCCCAATGTATCTTTTGCCGATATCTTTTGTCTTTTGTCTATTCCTAATTCCGATCCCAACTCCAATTCGTCATTCGTCAGCCTTTTTACTTTTGTACTTTAGTGGAGTTTATAGTTCCGTGTCCAGAGTCCACAGTTCTTTTGGCTTACACTTTACACTTTACTCAACATTTTGTGGTGATGACTAATGACAGTTGAAGATCAGAGACCAGTTTGGAGTTCGGAGTTTGGAGCCTGTGAATAAAATAGGTAAAAATAATACACATTTCTCTTTCACCAAGTTTAAGTTGTGTGTTGTGTGTGAAAAACTTTCCATTTTCCTATACATAAGAATTTAAATTTTACTACTAAATGAAAATTCATAATATTTTCTATTTTAGATACGAAAACGAAATATACACAAGAAACAAGAAATTGGCTAAATATTCATCATCATCATTCATCATTCAGCATGTTATCCATGAATCATATCCTGCAAAATGAAAACTTGAGCTCTCAAAGGAACATACAAGTGATGCATATGCAACCACAGGAATCCGTCTGCTCTTCCCCTCATTTCAAATGTCCAACGTGTTTCTACAAAACCTCCTCCTACGCATTCCTCATGGTTCATTTTCGCAGTGTCCATCGAGATGAGAAAAACCCCTTTGTTTGTCCTCATGAGGGTTGTGGCTTTCAAACTATTACGAGTGGACTCCTCGCCGTTCACATGAGGAAACACAGAGTTAATATTGATAGTGATATTCCTACGATTGTAGATACAGACAAAGGTAAAGATGCAAGTGACACCCTTTTTGAGCTTAACAACGAGAAAACGACAGAAAATACTAATAATAATACTAATACAAGTGACAGTGATAATAATAATGATAAAGAAATGCTCCAAGGAGAAGGAGGAAAAGACCTGGAAAAGGGTGATTCAAATTCAAATGGTGATAATAATATCAATTTACGACCTTATAAATGTGGACTTTGTCCATTCACCTGCTTCACATCCAAGACGATATCATTCCACCGAACCTATGCACATGCCGACCATCTCAAATGCCCCTACTGCAAGTACAGCACCAATAAATCTGATAATTTGGAACGACATTTAAAACTCCATGAGACGATGGTGGGGAAATCAAGTTTCAAATTGGGGACCAAGTGGTCCTGCTCCGAAGAGAATTGTCTATTTCAAACCTGGGACAATAAAGTTGTGGCCATTCACTTGGGACGATATCATAATCTACCAAAGATTTCTATTGAGTCTTATTCTCTTTTGAGTCTGGGCGGTAAAAAAGATGGAATTGGGACTTGAGACTTTTTTGAGACTTGAGACTTGAGCCTTGAGACAGTACAAAGTATAAAAACATGTAAAAAAGTAAAAGTATTCTAAACTTTATAAATTATTATAATTTATAATGTACAACGTACAACAGAAAAAGAAATTGAAGTGAAAAATGTTATTGTGAATAACAACTAAAGAAATAAATGAAAAATATCTACTATTCTAAAAAGTATTTTAAAAAAGTTTTTAATGCGATGAATTTTATGCATATTATTACAACTGTAAGTAGCTGCTCAACTTGTCAAAAAATGCCAGATGTTATATATTTTTCTATTTACTTCATACTTGATAATTCTGGAGTCTGGAGTCTAGATTTACGAGGAAGCAAATTCAAGCAATTATCTTAATAAAAGAATTTCCAATCTCCACAATCTAATTCGTTGTCTGCCGAAATACTGAATAAATAAATAAGATCCAAGATCCCCGATCTTTGTCAATGTTTTCTACATAAATCCTGCATATTGCTTCATTCCAATTTCCCATTTTTTCTTGGAATCAGCATGAAATAAAAACCTGCAAACTTTTCTTGTTGTTTCTTGTTCTGAGAGTTCTGCGAGTTCACTATACTAATTTAGTAATTTGCTAAAATGCAGATGTGAAAACTCTGGAGTTGAGTCAAGTAGTGCAAAAACGCATGCCGTTTTTACTTAGGTAGGAACATTGGCATTGTGGGAGGTTTTTTGACGCTATGCTACTGCATACTGCATAGCTATAATATACATACTGCATAGCTACATTATACTTTTTTTATTAACTAATGTTGATCCTTTATTCGTTTTAGCCTTTTGTGTGTGTTCTGCGTTCTGTACCTTTTTACTTTTTAAAATGTGTCGTAGTTGCTTGTTGTGAGTTGTGAATTTTGAGCGTGTAGTAAAAATAAGTAAAACATACAAAAAGTATAATGCTGTTCTTTCCTCTTCATTAAGTAGGAAATACATATAATATGTATACAAAGAACTCTTTGACTATATTATATACAACTCAAGTATCTAGATACATGATATGATTGTATTGGGAATTGAGATAGGGATGAAGATGAACGATGAACCTACCTTAACATTACCATCGTTCAAATGAGCGTATTGAGAATTGAGAATCGAGAATTGGGTTCCCTCACTTGTTTTTTGGAGATGATTTTGGATGAGAGCCAGAGTTAAAGCTAAACAGAATGACGAATCTTTTCCGTCGCCCACACTCTAAATTAAGATTTGGCCTTTTACGCTATACACTACAAACTACAAACTACTACTATACACTGTTTTTCGTAATACATGTACAGATTGCAGCTCCTCGTATTTTCCTTTCCATTTCACACTTCACACATAGATCAGAGACACACAAAACTCAAAACAGAACAGTGTGTCGTTTTATTTTTTCATCTAGTCTTATCGTTGGTGTAAATATATTTTTTCGCATTTTGTACTTGCACACTTTTATTTCTTGTAAATAATCTGTACATTTGTATTTTATTAAGTATAAAAAGTGCATAAAATTATTCAATTATTCTACAATTTGCAAGCTGTAATTTTTAAAATATTTTGAATTGTTAACAAACGTGCTTCTGACTCGACACTCCACAGTGCTCCGTGTTAAACGAAAAATAAAGGTTTTTTGAATAGTGAAGCAGGAAATAAAACAACACGTGGTTTTTGAATTTTTGATTGACCTATATTTTGTGAATTTTTTGTGCTCCTTTAGAATTTATAGTTTGAAATCGCGTGTCGTGAGTCGGGAGAATTAAAAAGTTGAATTAGGGCAGAACACTCTTGATTTTTGATTCTTGGTCCTAAAATCTAAAATCTTAAAGGTACACATGAATTATATGTGTCATAAATCTTTGAAAAATATTGTGGAGGAAAACCAATCTTTTCATTCATTTTTTTTCAATATCCAAATGATAACTGCAGACTGAGGACTGCACAAAACGGATTTGCTCATACTTTTGTGATTTTTATGTTTTAGTAGTAGCAAGAAATGCAACACGTGGAGCCGAGATTTCAAAAACTGTTTGGTATAATATATGATAATATATAATTTATGATAATAATTAATAATAAACACAACTACGATTCCAAATTTCTTTGTGGCAACTAGTTTTGAATATTTATTTTTTCTTCATCAGGCCACTTGAGCAATTAGAGTAAAAACACTAGTTAAAGTTTAAATAGAATCAAAATTGCTTTTACACAAAATCACCTTTTCGTTCTTTTCTTTTGTTTCATTCGAAAATTGAGAATAGACGCGGTAGACTTAGATGGTTCGGGTCGAATCACTGCTCGAGAACTACAGACAGTTTTGTGGGGTCAGGGAGAACGGGTGAGTTTGGAGGCATGTTTACTTCTAGTTGGACTTTTTGATGATGGAAGAGGATCCATTGATATTCAAGGTTTTGCTCGTCTCATCGTCCTCATTCTCTCTTGGACTGGAGTTTTTAAAGCCTTTGATAAAGACTCTTCCGGTTTCATTGACAAGCGGGAGTTGATCAATGCCCTGATAAAATTATATCCAAAGTACAATTTTGATTCACATTTTGTGGAAATGCTCGTCTCTCGATTTGGAGATCCTAGAAGAGGTGGTTTAACTGATGACCAATTTCTCTATGCCTGTGCCTTTGTCGAGAGATTTCCACCGTATTAATTCTAAATTTCTAATTATTATTACCATCTATTTCTTTATACAATAATGTGTATTATTTACTATTTATGATAATTATTCTTAATAATTCTCTTTTCTCTTTATATTTTATATGCGTGTATACGAAATAAATCATTATTGTTTGACTTTTGACTGAAACATGTTTATTTTTTACTTTTATCTTTTATTGAGATTTGAGGCTTGAGAACATGAATGATTTTCTCCTGATTTTAAACTCCGGGCATCAGCGTTTCAGAACTAGGTCAAATTATTACACAAATCAAAACAGTCAATAATAATTAATTATTATTAGTTATTAGTTTAAAAATCAAAATGAGAAAAGAATTACCTGTTTTTTTCCCCTCCACCGCCAGGGTGTGGCGGCGGATTTAAAATTTTAGGTGTTTGAAACTTTTTCTCACAGATAAAATAGTGTTTCTTCTCACACTCCATATCGTCAAAGGAATGTCTCTTTAGTTTTTTATTGTCGGCTCCCACGACCCAATATTCAGGATTCCATAAGCTGACGCAGTGCTGAAGACGTCCGCTGAGAGGCTCCCCCTCCGGACTCACGTGGTCTGGCTGACCAGGATACCAATAGGAGGAGTAGGTAAGTTTTTTCCCCGTCCCCACCCACTCCCAATGTCCCTCCTGATCCAAATCACTCAGACCGATCCAATCTACACGATTTACGAGTTTCAAGTCGAATGTCGAGTGTCATTATAAAAATTAGAAATAATCAATGAAAATGCGTGAGTATTTTTTGAGTTGAAAAATTAAAAATGTTTTGGATTTGGATTGATTTTTGATGAAGAGATTTCATGTTATAATTTTACACATCTAATTATTGTTACAGCGTCTATCTAGACCAAATTCTTCATGCTGACGATTGTAGTCGTAGTCAATGGTGAAGACACTCAGGTCAAAGAGGGCGTCAATCACTTCCTGTGCATCATTCTACATATAAAAATGGGAAATTAAAAAGTCTCACGTATGACAGAAGAAGCTATAGTCAAATTTGTACATGAAATATTATAGAAATATACATAGGTCAGAAATCTGTGCCGACCAACCGACCGACAATGTCATGTAAAAAACATTTTATGAAATGTAAATTTCCTAAGCAACTGAAATCTCTACTGTAAGCCAATACTAGTATATAGTAATATTGTATGAATGCATTAGTCGAAGTTTGTCATTCATACGATCAACATTAACAATTGTGAATTTCCAACAAAGACTTTGGATTTGGATTATTATAGTACGTACTTTAATTCTAACGTATAATTAAATTTGAGTTGCTTAGGAAATTTACATCAATGACATTCAGAATGATTTTTATAAAACATTGTCGGTCGGTTGGTCGGCACAGATTTCTGACCTATGGAAATATAGAAAATGAGACTCACAGGAGTCAAGAGCGTTGCTAGGTTTTTTTCTTTTGTCTCGCACACTTCATGTGCCTCTTTCCAAGAGAGCTAAAACAAATTCAAATTTACATACAAAATACTCTGTAATTTAGATTTTAGAGCAATTTTACAAATAATATTAAACCCTGTACAAAAGAATTAATCAGTAAATCTTGAGTAATTTTGAACCCACGCGTTTCCGATATATGACATAATTTTCTCCAAGAGGCTTTGTTAAAATCTCTGTGCTATTGTTATCTAAAGTATAAATAAGCCACGAGAAAATTTGCAATAATTTGCGATTTAGTTTACGTTATTTTGAACTTTGAAGTGAATCAAACTAAAGGGTTTGAATTATTTTAAATCTGACTGAACACTGAAAACTGAGATGCTATTCTCACCAATTAAACCACTTCGTTTCCTTCTGCTGTGTACTGGAGGAAAATCATGAGTTTTTGGAATTTGGAGAATGGAGGATTTTAGGGCCAGTGTTTTATCAGCTCCATCCTCTTGATTTAAGTTTTGGGACTCTGTGGAGACGTACGTGACTAAGGATAAGAAAAAGATATGGAACAAATATACTTCTCTGTACATTTTATTGCTAAACTTGATGGGCTCCTATATAGTTTATAATTGATATAATGTATCCTCTTGAATCTTGAATCTTGAACTTTCAGATTTATGTACGAGACTCCTCGATCCTCTCAAACGTCTGTGAGCACAGAAAAAAATACACTTCCGATTCGGAAGTTCCGAAGAAAAAAAAGTATAAAAATAGAGGGACATGGAATATCATGGAATGCGAATGAGATTTTTCATCTTTTTACTTGTGATTTTGTCCCCTAACCCCTAACAACAACAAGTAATAAGCACATCAACGTCATAAAAATCCAATCCAGAGTCCAGAGTCCAGAGTCTACAGTGCGAGTATAGAGATCGAAAGTTATTTATGTATATATGTACATACTCTGATCCGAAGAATCAAATCCGAAGAATAGAGAATCAATGAAAAGCTTCATGAAAATGGAAAAGAGGATTCAGTATTCAGTATAGCCAGCACTTTCGTTGTGTCCATTTTTGTACCATGTACTTTATGTATTTTTAATGCAAGTATGTATTCAAAATTCAAATGCATTCAGGCATTTCGTCAAAAATAAAGCAAATAAATTTTCCCAAATCAGAATCAGTATAGACTATACTGTATAGTATTACATTGTGGCTGTTTTTTTTTTTACTTTTTATTACTTGAAATATGTTTTCCTTTATTTTTACAATAATTCTTACTTTTTTCTTTGGTTTTACTCTTTGGTACATTTTTCATACATATGTCAAACATTGTATTTGTATAATATATTATTTTGATTATTAAATATTAAATATTACGACTAAAGTTTATTAAGTATCAAGTATTAAGTATTAAGTACATTTCGTATATCGTATTTCGTGTTAGGGGAATGCAGAGAGAATGCAGAATGCACAGCGGAGTGAGGAGTGAGGCAATGTAATTCTTTCACTTTTAATTTCAGCTTGTTTTTAAAAATAGTAGTTTTTTCTTTGTTTACTACTCATTATAGTCATTAGATATGCCTCATGCCTCACACTTTCCTCTTTCTTCACATTTCCCTTGTTTATAAGTATATATATGTATAAAGTACCTCCTGACTCCGGA
The DNA here is from genome assembly GCA_019776565.1 of Sminthurinus signatus. Classification (NCBI taxonomy): domain Eukaryota; kingdom Metazoa; phylum Arthropoda; class Collembola; order Symphypleona; family Katiannidae; genus Sminthurinus; species Sminthurinus signatus. The sequence goes on along the minus strand of JABASP010001780.1, from coordinate 8,437 downwards.
CTTTTTGACTTGTGACTTCTGAAGACGAAAGTGATAAAATTCTCTCAAAAGCCAAGCACATAATATTTACATATTAAAGTTGATGCCTTGTTCATTTTTCTTTTCTCCACTTTCTCTTTCATCTTTGTGTATACTTGTGTTTTCTGTCCATGTATATTGTATATACACTAATTAAACTACAAACTACATAAAAACTACCTAACTAACTCAGCTTATGCCATACAATTGTATTATACAATTTACCATGTCGTGTTTCAAGTTTCAAGTACCTACAAATTACTAAAATCTAATCCTGTAATTGTATAAGCATAACTGTTAAAAGTAAGTACTTACAACTTATATTATTATTGTATTACAGTATTGCTGTTTGTATTCTTATATATTCGTTATTCGTATTCGTATTCGTAGTTCGTGTGTGTATAGTATATTTTTTATTTTATTTTCTTACACATTTTCATATTCCCTTTTTTCTTTTTTCCACAAGTCATAAAACTTATGACTTATAAGATAAGACTAGTGTTTTCGTTCCTTTTTTATATCTATTTTTTAGTTAAATAATATAATAATGTGTATATTTTTCTTGTATACTATGCAAAATATTTTTTTTAGGCATATAACGGTTTTCATTTTTTCATGGGTTTAATTTTTTTTTACACGGGCAAAAGTTTCAGAAAAATAATGATTGTTTCTGCTATAATCAATAATATAAATATGATATATTATTATATTATATTAAATTGTCTATTGTCTACTCGTTATTCGTATGTATCGTATTTCGTATTTCGTCGGGCGTGATGATAGTTGATATTTTAAATATTACAGATTTTTGAAGAATAAAAGACGACGATAGAGACGAAGAAAAGGTACAGACAGCAGATACACAGTTGACAGTTTATACATACTTTTTTAAGTAGGTATAGAATATAGAATATACTTAGAAGTAGTATAGAATATTATAGAGCATGCTTTTGGAGAGAAATTGAGGTACACAGCTGACAGCTGAAGAATTTCCTTTTTAATTGGATACACTGGACATTATATCAGTAATCTGTAGAGTTTTTGAGTGTAGAGTTGTGCAGATATATTTCTTATTTCTTACTTATTATGCTGAAAGACATAGTGTAGAAAAAGATGGTGGAGAGGTGAAGGGGAAAATTGGGAGGAAATTCCAAATAGAGAGAAAAATAGAAGATTTTGTTTTACCATAAATTGTAAATCGTAAATATATTGTATACTTGTGCATGTAAAAATGGGAGAAGTTGGGAGAGTTTAGAATTTTAAGAATTAATGGAGTGGCCGCCAGTCTTTTCATTGTTGAGACTCAAGAACCAAAAGATTCAATTAAAGGCTCATGAGTCGGGAATTCGTTCCCTGGTCGTTCCAATGACAATCGGCACTTCACCCTTCATCGTTGATTTCCCTTTCAGCTCAACTTCATACTGAGGTCAAAAAATTATTATAATTTATTATTATCATTTTATGACCTTTTCAATTTGTAAATGTTACTGATACATTATTAATTATTATGGAATAATATTTTTGAATGTATTCTTTTGTATCTGTTTTTTTGTACTTTTTTGTAATTTTCATGTACATACCTGCACCACATAGTTAGTTTCAACAGTACCGTTTTTCTTGGGAGTACAATCCATATGAAAAGTGGGCCTTGCCGTTTGTGGGATTCTTAACTCATCCTCCCAATACACCTCTCCATTCTTGTTGAAATGATGGTCCTCACAGAGCAACTCCTTCTTCTTCAGCCCGGTCCTCGTGGACTTTGAGAAATTATTGTCCGTGTAGTTCATCTTCTGGACTAGAGTGACAATCAACTTTTCCACAGTTTCATGCTCCTCCCGCTCCAAATGCTCCACATTCAGTTGGAAATTCAAACTTTCCCCCCGGATGAAACCCCGCTTGTCCAAAGTGAGGATGGCCCTCATGATCGTCTTGGAGGAGAAGAAACTCTTGGACTTTTTTATGGTCGTTGTGAGGGGTTGATACAAGGCGGGAGGAGCCACACCAAGCGCCAAGTTTAAATAACCTAAACAGTTAAACTCCTTCTCAGCAGCTGTAAGTGTAAAATACAAAAACAAATGAAATAAATAATAATAATACTTTTTATACATACTTTTTTATTTGAGAACAACTAATAAAAAATAATCATGATTCTTATTGTGCCTTGACGTCTTTTTGTCTATTATTATCTTTTAACACTTAATATAAAAAGCGTTTCTAGTTTCTATAAATAAAATATTGTAAAAAAAGTAAACTATTTATAGTAATTTATTATTATTATTTTGGTGATGTTTATTATTTATTATTTACCCGAAAATTCAGCCATCCAAGGTTTGACGTAAAACATGAGTTTGTACTGCACTCGACCTTGACAACTTTTACTAGAGCCCGGAAGAGTCTCTCCACTCCATTTCAACTCAAAGGGAAAAACATGCTGACCTTTCAACAGGGTTCGCTTCTCCTTTGGATCGTCTAATTATAAACAACAAAAGTCACATGGTATACAATGAGAGTTATTAATTTTATTAATAAAAAATGAAAAAATGAAAGAACGTGTAAAGAAAAAGAATATTATTTATTTGTATATTTTATTTGTAGTTCGTACGTGGGCGAAGTAGATATTGACAGAGGAGACTGTGTGGATCATGAACGGGATTGGGGTTGGAGGGAGGGTTGAGAAGGTTACTCTTCGGAAGTCCTGAGGCTGGTAAGACGTAGTGAATTTTATATTGGAATGCCTTCAAATCAGTCAATTTTTCCACAGAAGTCTCAAAATGCACCGCTGAAAATATCTCCACTTGAACTTTCATTGCTGTTTTTGGTTCGTGTAATAAAAAGAGAAAGTGAAGAAAAAGAAATGCATTAAAAAATGAATTATTGGACATTTGAATTACTTTTATTTTTTATTATGTTTTGCTCAGAATTTAACCAATTGAAGAGCGCAAAAACTTGTGGATTAATGGATCATTGAACTTACATTGAAATTCGATGGAATTACTGCGAACGTTCATGGAAATTTTACCAGTGATTGTATTATAACCCGCTGTAAATTCTCGATCCGGGTCATCCAGCAAAATCTAGACAAACAGAAAAATTTCAGTTTCAAGTTTCAATAGTTCTACTTTTTTTTCTTTCTTTTGTTTTTTTTTTTTGTTTTTTACTTTTCTTTGTGTTTTGCATTTTGTGTAGTACAAAATACAAAACAACGTAGAATTTATCATTCAAAAAGAGTATGCATAAATACATCATATAAAAAAAACTATCTAATTTTATTGATACTTTTTTATCTTTTAACTTTTATCTTACATCAATGTCCGCATTCCTAATTATGTCAAAGTTCCGATAGCGAGCTCCATTTATTCCCAAATCACATTGAATCTCCATATCACACAAATTTACAAGTACAATTTACACGTCACTCGATTAACACCAGACTCATTCACCAAAAGAGCCAAAACTAAAATCGTATGTACACACAACTTCACACACCTTTTACTTTTCACCTTTCACTGATATCCAACGTCCACTGACAACTGACACCAAAAACCAAAAACTATATTCAACCTAATATTTTTCTCTTCCTTTCTGATTTATTCTTTCATCATCCGATATCCGATTTCTAATTTTGTCTCTTTTCTCATAAACACAAAAATAATTATAATGTAATGTAATGGAATATAAAACTATTCTATTTTTCTTCTCGACAAATTTACTTTCACACTTTTCACTTGATTCCCTTTTTTTCTCACAAACTTTCTTATCAACAATAATAATAATTATTTTTATTATATTAGTAATGATTAGGAAAGTTCACTTTGTTTTTTTTTTCTGTTTTGAGTTTTGAATTTTAATACATTAATGGATCATAAATTCAATTTGGAATGATTATAAGATTTCTGGAAGGCTAAGATTGGATTGGATTGGATTAGATTGAGCAGAGAATGTAAATGTAAATGTAAAAGTGTACAGAGACGGAAGAAAAAGAACAAGTGAATGAGAGTGAATGAACGAAAGTTATAATGAATAGTGAATTTGGATTTGGATAGATGATAAAAGGAGAGAAAGGAAAAGAATGAACGTACAAACGAAATGTACATGAAAAGAGAATGCGCGTGGAACCGAAGTTCGGTGTTCAGAGTTCTAGCTGGAAAACTCTTTCTTTCTTTCCTTCTCTCATCTACATCTTTTTCATGTGATTCTGTTGCTAGCACAAACACACACACACTCACAGGAGAGAAATCGATACACGAGGCTTTCAAACTCAATGCACAAACACACCGAACATATACACAATGTACATAGAATACTTATAGTACGTAGTACGTATTGAGCACAGCATGGATTTTGGATTTTGGATTTGGGATTGTGGATTTCATTCTCATTCCCCCTCAGCTGCAGTCAGCACATTGTTATCATTATGAGAAGTGGAGTGTGCTGGAGAAGTGGGAAGCCCGTATGTTGTATGTTCTGCCGAGCCATAAAACATGCAACATAATAAAATAGGCCCCTCTTTTACATACTACATTTTATATGCATACACTGAACACTGAACACTGGACCGAGCTGGATGACTGAGCGACTGAGCGACTGAGTGAGTGAATGTCAAGAGCGGAATATTATTTATTATGAATAAGTACATAATGTATAATATCATATTAGTGCATACAACTTTATAGATATGATACACAGCAGATAGTATAGGGTATAGGGTATGCTCATTTCATATCATAAGTCTTCTTCTTCCCCCGTCTTCTTTTTTTATATCATGGGGAATTAAAATGTGAGCATGATGCACATTTTCTGTATACTTTCTGCATATGATTTTATGCGGGTATCCTCTGTAGCCGTATTCATAGTTGTATTTGTATTTGTATTCTCTGTCTATTATGTGTTATGCATATATTGGGTTGTGTTTTGTGTTGCATGCACATGTGAAATGTGAAATGTAAAATGTAAAGTGTTTGGTGTGGAAGGAAAAAGGAAAAGTTCATTGAGTTTTTTTTCCTTGGATGATTTGGATTTTGGATGTTGGATTGTAATTTTTTCTCTACTTTACAGTGTGCTCTGTACTCTGTGCTCTGTTTATGTCTACTTTGTATTTTGTACTTTGTATACATTTGGCATTTGGCATTTCCTGCTTGATAATAACAAAATACCCGAGTCTCGAGTACACATGAAATTATATACATATCATAATATAATATGAATATGATATTCGCTAGTCCAGTTACCAGCCCATGACTTGGCCTACTACTCTTTTACTCTTTTACATACTATTTCCTATTTTTTCGTCTCCATTCTCACAGCGAGTACTCACTTCTCACTACTCACCTTTTCCCTTTTCCCTTTTCCCTGTGAATTGACACGACAAGTTTCAAGTCTCAATTCTCAATAGCTTTGATGAATATTCTCCATTCTATCGATTTGTACTTAGTTTTTTTTTACTTTTTGCTTTACTTCTCCCCCTAGTCTTTTTGTTTGTAATTTGTAATTCGTAATGATGATAAAAGATAAAAAAGTACTATACATCTTTCAAAATGTACTGAACACTGAATACAAAAAATGTACAGTGTTTACAGTCTGCTCATAATACATTTAGACATTTAGGTACTCTGGCTGGACTGCGGAAAATGGTAAATGGAAAATGAAACAGAAAAGATAAATGCATACATTGACTGCAGAGTGCAGAATATAGGGGTACATTGTGCATTGTACAATTTACAATTTACAGATAAACAAAAGATAAAATAAAAGAGAGCTCATTTCTCATTTTCATTTGCTCCTTGTCTTCTTCCGTATGAAATTCAATCTAGAATCTAGAAGCTAAAAATCTAGAGCCTAAAAACCCTGAATGTTACATTCAGTGTTAAAGTATAATCAAGAATGGAGAATCAAGAATCAAGTGTGCAGTAGATTTATTTTAGGAAAGTAATTACAAAATGTACTGTTTTCCTAGACTCTAGATTTTAGACTTTAGACTCAGTTTTCTAGGTACACTATAACGTACAACTAATATCTCATGTCAAGTGTCAAAACTGAAAACATGAAGCTGTGGGTTTTATATTTTATGCATCATGTGAAATGAAATACGAAATATGGAATGAAATGAGTATTTATTATTATTATTAATTGCCAACTTTTAATTAGAGACACAAGACAAAACCGACAAAAGTACTCTATAGATATTCGTATAAATAAATTGTAGTAGGAAGTAGGAAATGGGCTCAATGCTCAATACTGCAATGACGATGATGAGTGATGAGTCAGTTCAGCTCAACTCAGGCAATTCGCCATCTTTAACGTTAATTATGTTATTTTGTGTATACATAATCTGTAATGTATCTATTTTCTATTATACTCAAAGTACAGTATTCTAGTATTCAGTACTCAGTATACTCGTACAATCCTCGTAATTTCGTATAGCCTTCACAGTCGAGCATTGCCCCGACACCCTAAACTCTACATTCTACACCGTACACTAATTTTGTCTGTGGATTGTGGATAATTAAATGGAAAATGGGAGTCACAGCTTGATACTTTTTCACTGCGTCATACTCATTTTACTCATCATTCGTCATGCATTTTCCAACTTTTGAAATGAGAGTATTATGTACCTGTGTGATATATTATTATGTTGCGGTTGTTTTTTAGCCATTTTAAGGAAATAAAAGTTACTCCCATAATTGCTAATTAAAAATGTGTGCATATAATATACATACAAAATATTTGAAGTTTGGAGTTCTTTTACATGGGTTTTAATTAGTAATTTTTATTTTTTGGACTTTGTACAACACCAGTGTAATATGTAATATGATCATAATAATATGTATCATGTTTTCTATTTCATTTTCAACACTGAGGTTATTCACGTTATTCAAATTGTTTGCATGTTTTGCTGTTTGTTATTTGTTGTTGTATTTTGCGACTAGGGAGTTACGAGCGGACAGCTGAAAGCTGGGCTGTTCTTTGTGCTGCGCCAAAAGGAAAACTGTTTTTTTTTGCATGATATCAGTAATCAATAATCGATAGCACATCATTTAGATTGTAGATGGTATAGATTTTATATAAATGCATAATATAATAATGGTGCATCGGAGAGCTTTTGATTTTGTTGTGTAAGCTTCTTTTTTCTTTTTTAGCTATTATAGAGCCTTTTCATTTTTCATGTTATAAAAGTAAATAATAAATATATTAAGCGGTTACAAGTCTCTGCTAACTGCTAATAATTAATTATCATAATTTATACAGCACAAACAGATCAAAAATACATATAAAAATGCATGTATTTAGTATTTATGACAGACATTTGATATTTTTTGCTAATAAGCAATGATTTTTTCTATCCAGTGACGGAAGATGGAAATCCGTGTGTACAATCCCGGTTTATTTGGTTCTCCACAACCTGAAAAATTTTTCACGGGTTTTTAAGGTAACCTTTTTACTTTTTATAAAATTTTTAATTTTTAAAGCTGTGTATTCATAGTTTTTAATCCAAAATTCAAAAATTGAATAATAATTATTGTCTGCGCGTAATACGAATTACGAAGTATTATTTATTAATTTTATTACCAATTCCAAAACTGACGATTCCTGCAAGAAACCAACGGTTATGAGCTCCTTGTATGCTCATTGGACCACCCGAGTCGCCGTCACATGCGTCCGCGCCTCCCCTTTCCAAGCCTGCACAAATGAAAAGATCCGGGAATAGTTCATCAATGAATCCCGCTTTGACGTACATGGCGTTACACGCTTGATTCGTCACAATGGGCACAGAAACTTGTTGTAGTTTGGACGGAAGGGACACTACATACTTTGTGTTTGTATCTGTGGTAAAGATAAAGGTCAAATAAGTGCAAAAAAGTCACGTTAAAAAATGAGCACTTGATCAAAATTTAGAATTATTATTGAGGAAAGTATAATCTATAATTATTTATAGAGAATCATGTAATTTTTAAAGTTTAAAGCTTGATTGTAAAAAGTAATAAAAAACGTAAAAAGAACCATAATTCCGCTCCGGTTCCACACGACCCCATCCCGTTACAACTGCTTCCTTCCCTGCGAGTTTGTCGTCATTTGAAGGTAAACAAATTGGGATGATGTTTGGAGAAAAATCCCCTGGTTTTGTAAACTTGAGAAGAGCCAAATCATATTTGAAATTCCAGGCTTCTGGATCAAATTTATGATGTCTAGAAATGATTCGGATGCGCCTTTCAACGAAATAGGATTCCGACTGTGAAAAGTCAAACTGGCCAAATCGGAGGAGTAAATCGGTTGGTCGTACATGTTTCAAACAGTGGGCGGCTGTGACAGCCCTTAGAAAAAGAAAACAAAATCCAAGAAACTCAATTTTGTGTGGATATTTTCTTTTAAAAATACAAAATATTGTGGCGTGGGTAAAAATAATGAAAAAGTCAAATGTCAA
>JABASP010001779.1:0-25521 GCA_019776565.1 Sminthurinus signatus | reverse complement strand
ATGAATTATGAATATTTCCACAGGAAAAGATTCTCAATTCCAATTTCCAAACTAAAAATCATGTCACTTGTCAATGCGTAATGCGTAGAATGTAGAATACTTGATGAATTTGGACATATTTTTGTAGTCATTTCTCTTAGCCAGAGTATTAGCCATTAAAGCTAGATCGCAGATCCTGACACTCGGAATGACAAATGAAGCCATCGGATACGGATTTTATAAAAGGTAGATTCTCATATAAAGATTCAAGAGGTGGAGAACTGAAGATGCAGAAGCAGAATCTCAATAGCTGTTAATTCCTTTCAATTTTTCAAGCTTTCTGCTTTCTTATCTCCTGTGATAAAATGTGCAGAGTGTAGAGACGGGACCATCAAAACTAGCACCAGCACCAGCACAATTAAAAGGTACAACGATATACATTAAATAGTAGACTAGGATCTAGGATTGAATTTATTTGAATTTATTTGAATTTTTTGAATTTTTTGAATATTGAATAAATCGTTAATCCCTAAAAACCGCTAGTACTTGCGTAGATATTTCCATGTCTAGTGTTTAATGGGCTAAGAACACATTACCAATTAAATTGAATACAAATATGCACAGTGCACAGTACACAGAAACAAAAATGTACAGGAACTTTGAGCAGGCACGAAACATTGTACATTTTTAATACTTAATACACTATGTGCAATTTGTATGCTCATTAATTATTATTGTGGTGAAGTAGTTTTGGTGCCAAAGTCGGGGAAACGACTTTTAAGTTATAGCGGAGAAATTGTAATGGTCATTAAGCACTCGAATCTCGCATCTAGAATCTCAAATACTCATTATTTATTATTGTTTATTATTTATTGCTCTTACCGTTCAATTACTTTGTTTTGTATTCCGATTCCGACTCAAAAAAGCTAAATAAATCCTAAATCTTTTCCTTATTGCTGAAAGTGCATAGATAGAATAGAAACAAATGGCTTTCCATAATTTAATAATTTTACATAATCGTGCATGCACTTTTCTCTTTTGCCTTTTGTACTTGTTACTTGTAGCTTGTAGCTTTCAGGCTTTCAGGGCGAAAGGACAATAGATAACGGGGAAATGGGAAACGGACGATGCGGATTGCCAATAAATAAATATAAATGCGATGGGGATGACCAATTAAAAAGATTTTTTCTTAAATCCTGAGTCCTGATAGGAGTAAGATCAAAAATGGAAAAATGGAAGTGGAATAGTTCAAAAATGGTTGTGTTGGTTTATAATTATAATTCAAAATTCAACACTAAAATGGAGAAAGTCATAATAATTAGTGACAAAACTAATAGAGAAATGCTATAGAGTATAAATGCATTTTGGGTGGATGTTTCTTATGTGCATTTAATGAAGAGTGTACAAATAGTAAAAGCATAGTTAAAATTATTATACTACGGTTGCAGAGTGTCTTTGATACCCTTAAAAATCCCTTACATCTCTTACCCGAAGTTTCTGGTTATGCTTCACATTTCTTTGAATGGCGTCGAATTCTCACAGTTCCACACAAACATTATCAAAATTGTTACTTGTGAAAGCATGTAAAAATCAGTACCATTCCCGAATTCTAAATCAAAACACAGATCCACGCCGTGTTTATGTAGTGTGTATACATATTTTAAATGTGAGACCCTCAATTACAGGAATTACATAAATATTTCCGTTTCTGTCCTTCAATTTTTATAGTTTCGTACCATCATTCCATAGAGAGGCATTGACTCTCGCTCAAACACATACTGACAGACTTGAACGCCGCTTGCTTAATTAGTTTGTGTTTGTACACCACGCACTCCTTTAGCAGAATTCCGGGAAATTACTGGAAGTGGAAAACATAAAATATAGAAAATATTGTCATTTAAACTCGATGCTGTGTAATACTTAAAGTTCAAATACAAAGATATCGACAATGTGGACAGATCAAAAGAAATACATTTGGGAAAAAATGGGTTTTCAAACTCCTGTAGACTGTAGAATCAATAAACAGAATAAGTTAAAGATTGAAAAGTTGGAGCTAACAATATGATAAGGCAAAATGGTATCGCCTCCTACAAATTTAAAAGCCAAGGGCCAAACGCCAAAGTAAAGCATACCAAACAAAACAAAACAAAGCAGCACTTTGAAGATGAAGATGAAACCAGAAACTAAAATTGAATGCAACGACCGGAACGAACAAAACAACGGGAATTTGTACTTACTAATTAGCTTTTTCATATGCTTGTTCCATTGCATACTGCAAACTCTCTGTGTACTCAAAATGTACAAAATAAAACCTATTTTTCATCCATTTTACACAAGTATATTTTGAGTTTGGTGCTTGGAAAATATTGACACTAAAAATAAAAAATAACACTAAAATGCATTCAAATCACATAACTAGTAACATTTTGTAGAAAAAATCCACTTGTATTCTTCCTGTTAGCAGTAAAAATTAAAAATACCTTACTGTACTGAATTCAACTTTTTTTTATCCGTTCTCTTATAAGTTCATTTCCGTTTGTTTTAGATAAACATTAGGTATACATACAATAAACAAGAGAAGGAAGAAGAATAATGGAAAGTTGTAAATTAATTGGCATTCCCTAGAATCTAGAATCCGAACGGTGTTTTAATAAGAAACTATAAGATGAAGATGCGTCAAGAAACTTCCGTAGTGTAAACAAGGAATGAAACAAGTAAATGATTTTACCTCCAACACAACAATACAAAATACAAAAATACGAAATTTAGATAAGGAAGAAGAAACAAAAAAATGAGTTAGCCATCTTTTCTCTTGTCACTGTTATTTGTTCATACTTTGTACTAGTAAAACTCAAAATGTAATGTGGCGTGAGTACGCACGTAAAGTGTAAAGTGTAAATGTTCATACAAAAGTAAATATGAATGGTTTGTAACGTGAGCTGAGATGAGCTGAGCTGACAAGATCTTCATCTTGAGTCTTGAGTCTTTAGTCTTGAAGAGAAAAGAGAAGCTTGAAGTTTTTTGTCATTTTCCATTTTCTGTACACTACATTATTTTTTATGCTTCATATTTCATCATGTTCAGTGTTCATTGTACATGTGTAAATATGCGGATATATGTACAAAATACAAAATGTATATATCAATTTCATGTATCATAGTTTCTTTACAAGTGTGCATAACACATGTACTTTGTAGGTTTTTCATTCATTTTTCACAGAACAAAAAAGACAGGAAAGAAAGAAAGAAGGAAAATCGCAGTTATGATTTATGATCCCTTTTGATTTATGCAAAAGCTACCTATGATTTTCATATCATGTTTCAAATGCAGTTGAAACACGTTGTACATCTAACGTTGTATCTTGTGCTTGTGATTTGTGGTATACATTCGGTAGTAAGTGATATTTTACAAATTTCAAGAAGTCTGGACTGGAAAAGACAACACGTGTATTTTGTCTACCAGGATGAAGTTCCAATGCCCACGATATAAATGCAAAGCAAGAACGAAGAAAGTTCCACCGAGGCTTCTATGAATTATGAAGACTCGGTTTTTATTACAAATTTTGAGTTGGCGGCGTTGAGTTAAAAGTTTAATGGAATGTTAGCACTTCAATGGTCATATGAGACCTCTAAACACTCTGCTCTCTTCAACTGCTGGAAAAAGTTTTAGTGGCGTTCAAAAGCTTCAAAAAATGTCTGAATAATTTGGATTTATCCATGCTGAATTTGAACGCCGTCTAAAATTATACGATCAAGAAGCCGACCTCCTGCCACGCAGGTCGATAATTTCTACGAACGTGCCACTACGTATTCACTCACAACCTTTAAAAGTCTTAATTAAATTAATACAACTTTTACCACTAGAATTCTTATCTAATCAAAGTACACTTGAGTTTTGATTTTTGATCCCAAATCCCAAGGCTTGACAATTTCTACTTGATTTTATTTTGGCTTTGAGAATTGAGATGGAAAAATCTTTGGTTTTTACCATCTGACTCCAACTCAAATCTCGCACAAACTTCAGAGATTTGACTAAAAAAATAGTGTAAATGGGATGAATGATAAATCTGAACATGTGAATATTAAATCTAGTAATTTTTCACTTATTCTGCTTGGCCGAAGCTTGGTTCTTGATTCCGATCCTCTTTCTGATTCTGACTTTGACTTTTGAATGTTGAATGAATTAGGAGAGCATAAAAACTTACTCATTCATCATTCATCATTCACTTATCCAAATTTCAAACTCACTTGTTTCATGTTGGACGTGTGTGTTGTATTGTGTGTTGGTTCTTTGGGTTGGTTATAATTAGGTAGCATGAATAAAATGTTGCATTTATACATTTATACCTACTCCACATTCCTCATTCCTCATTCATTGAAAATCTCTCATCTCCCATCTCTCCTCTTGCCTCTTGCTCACATGTAGATTAAAATAATTTACCTAAACATAGTAAACCCAACAAAAATGAATTAAAAATGAGCAGTCTACAGTCAAGAGCCAAGGTATAAAAAAAGCTACATGTGCATATGATATACTTTTGTACTTATTAGGTGTATTTTTCTACATTTAAATTTGACTCAGAGCCATAAGCACATACAAAAAAGTAAAGTGTGCACATTAGAATAGGAATTGGAATACATGAATAAAAACCCCCAAATAAAAATAAACATTGATGAGCATTGCCAATTGCCATAAGCCGTAAGTCGTAAGCCGTGAGTATGAAGAAAAAGACAAAAGAAGAAAGAGGGAGAGAGAATACGCAAATGCCATAAATATTATATAGCACAGTGTATCACTAGTGAGACTAAAGACCAACGACTCAAAACTATGTTATATTATTATGTCTGTGTGTTCTAGTGTCATTTTTCATACAGGTAGTATAATGAGAATACATATTTAAATATTAAATGTATGCGCACAGATAAAACTTGTTATCTTTACCCTTATTTATTTATACACACAATAAAGCATACATCATACATCATACAGAGTACAGAGCAAAGTGTAGAAAAATGCATAAAAATGCAATACAAAGTACAAAGATCACAAAGTAAAATTACAACTACAACTACGATCCACGTGCCCTGTATTGTTTTGTTTTGGTTTGTATATTTAAATCATATTAAAATTATCTCCACAATCCAATCCACAGTAAAGAATAAAGATGTTATCAAAGATTCACTCATTCCTCATTTACCTACAAACTTAAACAAATGTATGCAGTATGCAGCGAGTACGAGTATGCAGATTGAAGATTGCAGATTGCAGATGCACAAGTAGTAAGTTTATGTAGTTCATCTACATTTTTCTGCAACTCGGACACCTTTTTAAATTGAATTATGACTCTAATAAAATCATTACGGCTCCTCGATCTACTTTATACTCCATTTATTTCATTCAAATATATGCCTTAAAGTGCCTAAAAAGCTATAATAAATACTCAATTATTATTTATTACACGAAAATCGCCGCGATTCCCCAATTCCAATTCTCAATTCCTCTAGTTCTAAATAAAGTAAACAAAAAGAAAAAGTATGATCAAATGCCAAGAGCCAGGAAATTATAAATGATATTAGTTGAAATACTTCAGTTTCAGAACAACTTCCAATGTCAATGTCAAAGTCAACGTTCAACCACAAAGCACAAAGGTAAAAAAGAGTCAATGTCTAAAATACTGATAAATTTGGCTGTTGGCTGTGCTGTGTGCTGTGTCAAGTCAAGTGTCATGCAAATTTTAATGCAAATTATCCCTACGTTTGAAAAGGGAAACCAAAAATAATAAACAATAAAAACAGTCCAAAGTCTTTCAATAATAAATTCGCTATACTCAATACTCAATATACTCAATGCTCAATACTCAGCATACGCACAGTTCAAAACCCTTTTAAGCATCAAACGTCAATATTACTACCATAAACGAGACACAGCGTACATAATACACAGAGCCAAAGGTACATGAAGAGCGAAGAAAGGTGCGTGGATGAGCTGAACGCCAAATATTTTTCTAAGATGTAGGATGAAGGAGCAGCAGGTGAATCGAGGATCGTTTCGTTTCGTTTTCCTATTGTTTGAACTCTATTTTGTACGTGCATACACAATACACAACGTACACAATACAAACCTCAAGACTTTGGACTGTAGACTGTTCATGTATCATGTATCATTCTCCTCCTCATTGTTATTATCATTACCATTATTATTTTTATACATACTCATTTTTCATGAGTCAAAGTTCTCCGTCTTACAAATACAGATATAGAATATAGATATATCTACTCTATATAGTAAAGTATAGGCTATAGGCACACATTTGTGGATATAAGATATATCGTACATGTTAGATGTTGGATGGACAGTATATTATATTATGTATGATTTTTTTACACACACTAAATATTAAATACAGAGTGAGTGTGTCTCTGTTTAGCATTATGCACGCTGTCTGATTCTGATTCTGATTCTGACTCCGACTCCAACTCTGACTTAAACTCTCTTCTCTTCTTCTCTTCTCTTTTGCTCTGTCTTACGATTAGTCTGTATTCTGTATTAAATACAAAATACAGTGTATTTGAACAGGTAGTTTCACTACACTCGAAATAATCATCATAATGATAATAATGACTTTCTGTCTATAGTCTATACTCAATTCTCTCTTTACGTTTTACTCTACGCCATAGATATTAACATGAGTATGAGTACGAGTTAAATGGCAAGCCAAAGCCAAAAGTCAACCAACCAAACCAAACAGCCAACAATATACAATATGTATGAAGTATGCAGAAAAAGATGTGTGGTGTCTGAACACTGAACACTGAGCAGAGTAATATTATAACAAGCCGGCCAAACCAAAGCCAAAGTCAAAGCCAACGTCAAAATTGCACTATACTTTGAATCTGCAATGCAATGAGCATTTGAGTATTTGAGTATTTGGGAGAAGGAAAAGAAGGAGATGCAATGAGTACTGAGTACTGAGCACCTGAGCGAGATTTACTAATACAGAGAGCAGAGAGTGTATGCATAATATATGTAGAGTGTAGAGTGTAGTGCTAGTGTAAGTCAAGTTGAGTTAGTGAGTGAGTGTGTGAGTGAGTAAGCCCTAAATAACGGTCAGTAGGTTTCTGAGACTCAAACAGGAAATACGAGATTTCCAGATCGTGTTTAGTGTGTACAATACCCAAATCACTGTACAGATAAAATTGTATACATCATCATTATCACTGTCATTATCACTACCACTGTAAACTATAAACAAATAACCACGGATATACTGGACTGGATTTTACATGCTATAGCTTTGTTATTGCATCGTGACAGTGACTTTATTACCATTTCATTTCAACCTCAAATTAAATGAAAACGAGAAGCTAAGCTAAGCATTGAAAATACAAATTTCAAAATTAGCCAGTGATTAAAAATCAAAATGAAGGTGTAAAAAACCGATCAAATTCAAATGAGGGAAAAGAGAAAAAGCCACAGAATTTGAGGATTGGAGCTAGTGAAAATTTTCTATTGGATATTGGATTGAGCTTTCTCATGTCTTGAACAGCACAGCATACAGTGTACAGTGAAAAGTTCAACTAGTGATTTACTTCTCTGCAAATCGATTACGGATATGAAATGTGACTTTTTACAAAAAATAAAAAAAAGTAAACTATAAACGAGTTGTGCAAAAATAACTGCTTGTGTAATTATAAAGTTGACATTGACTTTGACATTACCACTGATATTGATACTGATATCTCCAACAATAGTAATAAAAAAACTACAGAGTACAGAAACCTGAACCTGAACTTGAAAAGTGAGCAGAGTGTTTAAAGTTTAAAACAAGGCTTGAAACTGTAGAGTGAGTACAGTTACAAAATGCATTTGTAGATTTGTAAATGTGTAAATGTAAAAATGTAATATCAAAGTTAAAACTGTCATGTCACTTTGATTTGACTTGAAATACACGTTTTGTTATGTACACAAATACTAAATACCAAACACCAAAATGGGACAAAATGTTTAACTCAGTTTAATTGATCATTACTAAATACTGAATATTGTGTTGAATGTTGAAGCTAATAACTATTTATTTACTATTGACTCAATAGTATTGACTCTTTTTTATTGACAAAGTTATACATTATACAAACTTGAGAGTGATCTTGTTCTGCGAGTTGCCAATAAATGAAAAAGTAGTGTTTGTTTTTTTTCTTAGTTTGTGACGTGGTGAAAATAGATGGTAAAAGTACTGTCACTTGTACTCTTTTCTGTTTCATACATGTTCAATATGTATCACAAGTAACAAGTAAAGAAAATGATCAAGTAAAGACAGCAGAAGAAAAAAGAAAAAGAATAAAGAAGAATCATCTCATTTTTCACTGTACTTTGTTTATTATACTTTACAGCTTAAAGGTATAGTTGAAGTTGTCCTGAATGGGAAATGGTGAAATAATCCGAATGTGTGTTATAACTTTTGCCAAACTTGATTTTTAATTCATGTGTGTGTAATACATAACACAAGTAACATAACATAACACAGATACATGTGTAATATAAACTGGGATTTAAACCTGAGTTGCATCAACAGTCAACAAATGATCAGGTATCACGTACCTACAAACTCCAAACTATAATCATATAACAGAGAATATAACAGAATATTATAGAATATAAGAGTATAAGACAAAAGATAATAGATATACAATAAAGTGGAAAGTCAAGTTGGTCTGTTGAGCCAGAATGAGAATGAGTGAGTGAAATAAGGACGTAATAGTTTCTACATACAAAAGAAGATTTTCCACCTTTTTTCTGGGATTCTGGTCCAAGATCAACCATCAACCAACAAGCAAGAGCCAACTAGTCGACGACCACTATCAAAAAATGAGACAACCAGAGGATTGAGGATTCTTGTTTGTTTCTTCCTCCATGTTAATCTCAGTCTCTGACTTATTTCTTATTTCACATATCCGCTTCTCTCTATTCCTCACAGCTTTTTTCATTTCCGTCTCTCATTGTTGAATTTTTTTTTGAATTTTGAATACTGAAATATTTTGAATTACTGAAATTCGGTTTTGGGAATAAAAGTGAATAGTGACAAAATGTGAAAAATCAAGTGTTAAAATGTGATGAAAAATCAAGAGTGAATTTTTCCAATTTTTTCGGAAATTATTAGTGAAAAATGTATAAAGTGAAATAGTTTTTTACAATATTTTTGACAAAATGCAAATGTCGAGTGACAGTGACAGTTTTCAAAATATGGAGACGGATTCTCCCACTCGCCGGAGATCCCAAACTCAGGATAATCACATAAGAAGAAGAAGGAACAGCAGAGACGAAAATAATAATATTATTACAAATGACGAGGACTGTCGCACCTCATTTTCACTCAACGGTGATGGGGAAAATGGAAATGAATTTTCCAAAAGTGTAAATCAAAAGTGTGAATCAGATTGTAAAAAAATGAGTGATGAGGAGGCTAGAGAATTAAATTCCAAACTCCTGGAAAATCCGCATCCTCAGAATAAATATCATCACAAGCATTACCGAGAAAATGGAAGTGTGTGTAAATTTCCAGTGCCGGGTGTTGGTGTTTCAGTGTCTCTCTTTTCCTTAGTGTGTATTTTAGTTTTATTTAGTCAATTAAGTCCTCCAGTGAGTGCGGTGTGCGTGTGGCAAAAGGGCGGTGGATTTCGCCTCGGTAATTTTTTTATTTATATTTTTCCAAATCAATCAGCATCAGTGATAATGTTTGGCAGATCATAGTCAAAATATGTGGAAAAAGAATAGAATGTTTCGTGTGTGTGTGTACAGTGTACAGTGTAAATGTCAATAGATTCAAAATAAAATTAGTTCAAATCGCTTCAGCGGCTCGTTTTATTTTCTCGTGGATGGTTACAAATTACAAAACACGTCAAATTCAAAAGTGTTGCCCATATTCCAAATTTAAATTGAAAGAAGTCTACCGTTTCGTTTGTAAAATGTGGAAACAAAATCCCTTCAGAAATCAGAATATTTATTAACGTGTCAAAAAATAGAGCTACAGCTAATTTTAAATTTTGTGAGAAACGACGACTATTGTGATGATGAGTTTTGTTTTTCGGTGGGCTGTCAATTTAAAAAGCTTTTTTCTCTTTTATATCTTGACCCATTCAGGGCCTTGAAATTTGGATTTTGGAAAAGTGAGATAGTCGATAATTTCACAAAAGTGTTTTGAAATTTGAAGGAAGTGAAAACAAAAAGCAGTAGAAAGTAAAATCCACTCGTAAATTTGACATTTGATTGGATTTTGTTTCCACATTTGTGATTTTCTTCCAAACGGAACATGATTAGATTTCTACAGAAAACTTTTTTACGATTATTCCGAACGAATTTTACAGAATTTAAACTATTTTAAGTTACTCCAAAATCCAAAAGTTATACTCGAAGCTGTGCATTTTCTTTTTATTCACAAGTTTTCTAATTTTTGTTTCTGGACATTGTAAATTTTGATACACATGACCCATCAGCCGTCATGTGTTTTTGTAGCTGATATCAAGGGACTTGTACTTACTTATTACTTACACTTGGCTGCAAACTCAAAGTGAACAGACTGCAGACTGCAGTACGTAGTAAATCCATGAAAAAATCGAGAAAATAAAGTCGAGTCGGTGTCTGCACATATAAAACATGTTTTTTAGGAATTAGGAATAACTGCGTCTATTTTATTGAGCACGATTAATTAAAAATTGGGTAGTTATAGTAAAATGTACGATGAGAAATGCCTTTTCACAAGAAAGCTTTACTGTCCAATTGTCATAACTATTTCATCAAAGATCTGACACCGTCCTGCTATTCATTGAACGACGTCCAAACTGCAAAAAATGTACCGAGAATCGAGTCAAATAATAAGCTGTGGAATAGTTACAGAGACACTTGAATACCGTATATGACCAAGAATGAGCCCTGGGCCACTACAAGAACACTTTCTCGTGTACTGGGCCACAGTAAGAAGCTGTGCTATAATATGAAGCTGTTGTGTATGCACGGGATAGAGCGTGCGTAGCCCATGGGTCACTACAAGAACACTTTTGTGAGTACTGGGCCACAGTTTGAAGCTGGGCCACTGCTTGCAGCTGGGCTCATTCTTGGTCATATACGGTAATTAGTAATAAATATCAATCAGCTTGCTTTTTAAGTTTAAAAATGAAAAAGCGCTTGAAAAAGATTTCCTCCTCATTTTTAAAAGTAAACACGGAAGCTGTAACGCGGTTTATGTTCCAAATTTAGTGTAGAATTTTTGTGAAGAATGTATGATTTTGACGCCGCTTGTAGCTTTTTCATGCATTTTTCTACCGTTTTACCGGCAGGTTGAAAGATAGTCCATTTTCTCAATGTGAAGTTTGGACGTCGTTCATAAATTAATTTTAAATGTACACACACACACGAGGCACATAGATACATAACTTAGTCCGCATGCCATACAAATTCATCCTTGCGCATTAAGCATGTTTTGAAATGTACCCTTTTCCTTTCAGCCTGCGGATTTCGCCAATCTGGTCTCTTTCGTATTCGGAGCTTAGGAGGTTTAAAAGGCTGGGCGGGTGCGGGTTTCACCATCGGTGATGAAGACGGGTTCAAAGACTCTCTCACCAATTCTGAGACACAGAAACAAGCCGCACTCAAACAACAACAACTTCAACAACAACAGCAACAACAACAACAGAGAAATCGCGGACTTTTCTCCTTTGGCCAGCAACAAAATCCTAATCATTTTCAACATCGTATAAATCCAATCAGTCAGTCCAATTCCAAATTCAAAATACAACCACAAATGTATAGCCAATACAGTACTGTCAATGTACAAAAAGTTAATGCACCACAGCCGAATGGGAATGAGGCACCGGCGGAACAACAACAATCAGAAGCTGCAAAACTCCAAATCCAACAACTCCAACAATTCGCTGTTCCCGGTCCATCCCAACAACAATCGACAAATCAACAACAACAGCTCAGTCGAGCTGGGCTTCAAAAACGGAGTAGTATGTGGAAATGGCCTTTCTCTCTAGGCTCAAGAAATCGCGGACCACCCGGACCACCCGGTAGTCACGGTCACGGCCCCGGACCACACATGAATAATGCTTATGGTCAAAATCCTAGTGCCACCATGCAAAATCCCGCCATGTCACCAAATTACCCTCAGCAACAACAAATGCCCATGAAAAACCCAGGTCCCGGTAAAAAATTCAGAAACAGGGGTGTTAAGAGACGTGGACCTCTTTCCAGTTCCCTCCCGCGACCTCCCATCCCACACAGAGGTCAGGGTCAAGGTCAAGGTCATATGTTCAAAAATCAATACCCGCCTCCTGGTTCTAGTTCAATTGCAGGATACGGACCCTTGCAAATGCAAAACCCGCATCAATTTTCTCCCGCCCTGGCGGGAAAACAGCCCATGTTGATGCAAGCCCCTGTTCAATTCGGTCAACCCCTTGGCCATTACGAACCACAGAGACAAGGAATCCCGTACTTTAGTCCAATGCCCTCTGAATCAGAGGTAGACCCAATGACCGCGGATGAAACGTCAAATGTCAACACAGATGGCGCTAATAGTGGTGGCGGTGGCGGGAGACCCTACGGCTTGAAATTGTTGGAGGGAAGTGAAAATTATGGCAAGAAATTCATCGTGGGTGAGATTAATGCTAATGCTAATCAAAATGGTAATGATGGAGATGACCAACTTTCCGCCGCCACGGCGGGTTATGACACCAACATTTTCCCCGATATTTACTTTACCACAACGACGCCAAAGGATAAATTAATTCCTGGAGCTTCAGTCCACTCCATAGCGACACTGGACATGACAAATTCAAACTCGATGGATGCTAAAGTTCAGGATTTGGCCAAGAAACTTTTGAGTGCCGGAAACAATTTAAGTGGTGGTAATAGTAATTCTCATGGTAAAAAGAGGACAAAGTTGAAGCTGAAGAAAGTAAAGGTGATTAAACACAGAGTCAAGCCGAAGAATCGAAAGAAGAAGCCTCATGAAAATACTGATGTTGATACGGATGCACAACTTTCATCCACATCCGCATCAGAGCCCTCCGAAGAAGAGGATATTATGATGACGAGTGAAGCTTCCACAAAAGTTGACGGGTCTACAACTCCATTTTCATCAAGTTCAACTTCTACAAGTTCAACATCAACAAGTTCTTCGACAACTTCAGAAAAATCCACATCAACTTCCACGACAGAAAAAACCCGGACGCACTACAACAAAATAGACGAAGAGTACGAGCGGAATCTGAAAATACTAGAGAGTCTTCGGGCAGCTGCAGCTCGCGACTTGACGAGTACAACCTCCACCACCACAACAACAACAACAGAAGATCCATTGAATGATGAAGCCTATCGTCAATCCCTCATAGCTAAATACATTGTTCCTCTAGTAGCCCAAGGCTATGATCCCCGCTACCCGCCAGACCACCCCGCGAACAAGGAGAAACTAAAAGCAATCTTTCAAATGGCCACCTCAACCTCAACAACAAGCACGACCACACCAAATCCATTCCTCTCCGCCTTTTCCAGCTTCTATGAGACTTTGAATCAATACAGTCCCAATAATAATAATAATAATAATAAAATTTACCCACCTTCTCCCACGTCAACTTCCTCTTATTTTAATCCTCTGCTCATGAATTCCAGTCCCTCCCCATTTAATCACAAGCTCGGCCTGGGAGCTGCAGCAGTTTCTGGGGAACACAACGAATTCGTCAAGATGGACAGTACAGAAGCTGCCACACTCATAAATAAGACAAAAAGTTATAATGATCAATTCTACTCTCATTTTAATAAGAGCGCCTTCTCCACCTTTGGAAATAAAGCAAAGGAAGTTCCACTCCAGGATTTTTATTGGTATCACGCCGCTACTTCCACTTCTACTACTGAAAACCCCGTGCCTCCTGTTTTTAACACTAATTTGAAATCTACCTCCAAAACAAATAAGCATTTTGGCGGTCATTTCTCGGATTTGAATTCTTTCAACACGTGGCAAAAGGCAGAACTTCCGGGGAGTTTCACAACAACTGTTGCCAGTACACTGAATGTGGATTTAGATCGAGATGAACAGATGGAAACGGCGGGAGTTTCTCCGATTAAAAGTCAAAGAGATCGTGGTTTTGTAGGGATTAGAATGAATGAAGATGGAAACGGAAGAACTTCTGTACCGCTAAATTCAAATCAATATCAAAAGCAAAATCGACAACAAAGTCCAACACCAAACAGTTTAAATCACTACAGTAAAAATGAGTATGAAAATCAACATCAACAAAATATAAATATAAATAAAAATGAGTATGAAAATCCTCATCAAATCCCACATCAAAATCAAAACCAGCAAACACTGAATAAAAACATGGATGAATTTGAGCATCCTCAAGCCTCACTCTCAATCACGAGTTCAAGTTCCAGCCATTTTAATAAAAAGACGCACAAGGTTCAAAATCATGGACTAAACCATTACAATAAAAATGAAAGGAATTCTCAACAAAATTCGAATATTCATCAAAGCGTCAATGAAAGAAATTCACCACAAAATTCAAATAGTCAAAGTCCAATGACAATTCAACATGAAAATCCATATGAGAGTGAAAATGTCAATGACAATGAAAATATCAATGACAATGCTCAAAACGACAGTTTTGAATCCCGGAACCGAAACAGAAACCAACAGAGAATGAACACCTACCAAAAGACGGACCGTTTCGGCCCCTCCATCGACTTTGTGACGGACAATGTTTTTAAAAGTAATTTTGGCGGATTCATGACCTCGGAGAAAACCATGCCAACCATGCCAACCATGCCAACAACAATGAGAACAACCACAACAACAACCACTCCTCGACCAACATTAAGAATGATCCCCACGGTAACCATGACGACAGAAACACCCATCCCAACCGTCTCCATCCGATATGCAAAGCATGATCAGAATAGTAATTACAGGAAAATCCAGGGTGAATCTGTGAATAATATGAATAATGGTGATGAATATTATCCAAATACGAACCCAGATGCAAATTCAGAGTACAAGCCAAAGCATAAAAAATACAGATATCGAGTAAAATCCACGACAGTTTCCCCCGTCCCCGCTCCCGTCTACAAGACAAGAGTCAGATCCACAACACCGAGACCCACGACTCAAACACCCGAGGAAATCACAACCGCCATGAGCTCCACTGTCAGCTGGCGAGAGAATAATATTGACAAAGTGGTTCATGGTTACGGCACGAATGAGAATGGAAATGATCATGAAAATGGTAATGGAAATATGGAAAATGATATGCATGAGGGAAGTTCTTTGAATATTCAACCGAGTCACGAGGGTCAAAATTTGAATTTGAATTCAAATTCTCAAGGATCAATGGACAATGAAAATCCCATTGTAGAAAATGAAGAAGCTCCAGAACCGTTTGAAATCCACAGACGACCATTCGTCCCACCACCAAAATTCAGTAGTGGATTTGGTCAGGGATTGAAGACAAAGTTGAACTCTAATTCAAATTCCAACTCTTATTCAACTTCAAATTCAAATAGTGCTCAAATTGATGACATGGACAATCCAGAAGATCAAGATCAAAATCAAAACCAAGAGCCTGAAGAAAACATGGAAAGTGCAGGTTCAAAAACACAGGAAAATATTGCAGAAATTGACGAACAACAAAATGAAAATGAAAATGCTCAAGATGAATCTTCCTTTGGTTTCACCTCCCCAGGAAAAATCGGAATGAACAAACTTCTTGATCAAGTGAATCGTCTCGCGGAAAGTTCAAAGGTTTTAGAATATCAAGAACCAAATTCAAGAGAACGTCAACGACAACATTTCAATAGTAATAATAATAATAATCCAGCGGCTTCTGTCAATCCGGAAGTGGATGTGGATGAGGATGTTGAGGAGGAACAAGTCGTCTTTGTGCCAAAAGGTAAGCAAATTTGTTTCTTTAATTATGCATGAAATTTAGAAGTTGATGAAGAATCACATGTCAAATTGTGGTTCAAATTCTTCTGCGTCAGAGTGTAAATTGTAAAGTGTAGGTGAAGAAAAAATGTAAAAAAGTGAAGAGTCAAGAGTGAAGAGGAAATTCTTGCAAGTGGTTTTGTGATCTGTGAGGATGAGAGAGAATTTCATTGATTCATTCATTTTTTACGACTTTGGTCATTGGTGCAATCAAATACAAAATATCTAATACAAAGTCATTTCAAACTTTAAACTTTAAACCACAACACACAAACAAAACACTTGATAAACTAAAGCCAGATTCAAAATTCAAGCTTCGAGATTCAAGAATTGATGATTGAGGATTGAGAGAAGTAAAAATGTAGGTCATAGGATCAGAGATGAGAGCAATGTACAATGTACAATATCGATAAATTATATTATTCAATTTCAATAACTCGTATCATCTCTACATTGTAAATGTGCTGCAAGTTGCAACATGTTTTGTTTTGTTTGTGTTTTGGTTGGTTTTGTTGGCAGTTCTAGTTCTTCTGTAGTATGTAGTTCACGGTACGTAGTAGAAAAAGTTGTGGTAACAATTAAGGATTACCGGTAACGAGTTTATACTTTATACTTTGTAGTTTATAGTTTATAGTACACGTTGCATTTGGTATTTGGTATTTTGTATGTGCAGTGTACACTTTACATGTTGTTTATCATTTATCATCAGGATTTTTTTTGTACAATGTTGGACAGTGTGCGTTTATTGTTCTTGCAACTTGTAACTTGTAACAATGTGTAACACGGCAGAATATCTATAAAATATAAAACATGACCAAAGGAAACTTTCATGTATTGTGCTACTACTTTTTACTTCACACAAACATGAAATGGTTGAATATTGAATACTTTCAATGTTTTTCATAGCTTTCAAACTTCAAACGTTCCAGTTAAAAAACTTTCATAGTTTCATAGTTTTTACAGGTCTGAGTCTGTTCTGTGTCTTCTGAGTTTTGTGTTTTGTGTTCTCTCTAGAATTTAAATGACATGTCGCTTTCATTTTCAGTTTCATTTTGATGTTTTGTTGTCCTTTTCATTTTTTACTAGGTTTACTCCAAGTTTTTGTTAGGATTTAGAGAAAATTATTATTTTAGTTATGTTTCAAGCTCAAAATCATTTCTGATTTCTGATGTTCCCTTTGAATTTTGAATTGACACTTTGAGGTTTTATACAATTTAGATTTATTGCTAGTTGAATTCATGTATTTTTATTTTTTATATATGATTTCTTTCATTTGAGACTTGAGAATTGAGATTAGAAATGAAAATATTATGTATTTGGAAAGTCTTTCGAAACAGGTGACAGTTTTTCATTGCTTATGGGTGATTTTCCTGTCAAAACGTCTAACAAAATGACTCTTGACAAATTCCAAAAAAGTGTCAATTTTATTGCTAGACTTAAACGCCGCTTTTTAATTTTGTGGGTTTGTGAGTCGTCCATCAGCAATAGAAAATGAATTGAGGTTTTTCAAAAGTGTATACACAGAGTAGAAATGGGAAATGGAAAGGTACTACAAATTCAATGCAGGGATTTCCATGATCCATAATGAATCCATAAGAAAAAGGTATAAGAATGCAAGAAAAATTCACAACCTGTAATGCAAGGCAAAGAAAGAAGAAATAGTAAATACTTTGTACAATTGCAGAGTGTAAAGTGTAGAGATACAATAGCTGTAGAATGCACAACTTTATGATGATTGTTGTTTTTATTATTGTTCTGTTATACTTTATACTGTCATTTTGATTTCTTCATCCTTCATTGTGCTTTTTGTGCTTTGTGCTTTGTGCTCTGAATTGGGCACTTTTTAGATAAAAGATGAAATGAAAGTATCAAATCTATTCATTATTCATTGTGTATTCTGTCTTCTGTATTCAACTGAATTTGAACTTGAAACTTGAAAGAGAACTGGGAATTTGTAATTCAGAATACAATCTCATCGTGTTTTTGTATCATTATTCATTATTTACTTATTTATTATGCATTGTATTTTGTATCTTGTATTTCGTATCTTGTATTCAACCTCTCAAGAATTTACACTGTAAAACGTCCAATAATTCAACTTTTTTGATACAATGATAATACACTTGAAAATTTCTGCAACATTTACCATTCAAAATTCAAGATGCAAGATGCACAATCTGTAATCATTCTTCTTTTTACATGAAAATGTCTCTCTCATGTCTCAAGTCTGATGTCTGACTCACAACACACAACACAAAACTCTCTTTGTAAGATCCCGTTCATTTTAGAGCTTTGAATTTAGAGTTTAGAATTTTATGGGAAATCTGAGAAATCTGATTCTAATTCTAGTTGTAATTTGTAATTTGTAAGTCATAAAACGTGAATGAGAGTGAAAGAGAAGAGATGGACGTGAAAAAGAGACAAAAGTCCATTCACTTTTAACTTTTTATACAACATTTGGCTTTATATTCCCTGTGTAAAAAAGGAAGAGGAAAAAGTATCAGGAAATCAAAGAAAATGGACAGTCGTAGAATTTTTCTCTTTGTACTTTTTGTATCTATTGTGAATTGTGAATTGTCAATTGTGTATCATGTTTGAATTTTAATTCACCATTGAATTTTAAACTACTGTATTGTTGTTGTTGTTTTCTGCCTTGTATTTATATGTATTTCGGTCAAATTCCCATCCTCCTTCTTCTACAGCTTTTCTACAACTTAACATAAAAAGAAAAAAAGAACTCGTCATCATTTCCATTTCAATTAATTGTCAAAATACAAAATACAAAAAATATACAAAGTAAATTTGAACTAGATTTTTCTCTATTCTTTACAAGTTTTACACTTTTATTTTCATTGTTTTTAGTTTTTGTACAAGAATAAAACATTGTACGTTTTATATTATGAATAAATTTTGTAGATTAAAGATAGTCCATTGTATGCAAAAAAGAAGTGAGGGTAAAAATTCCTGTATTTTTTCAAGTGTGGTCTGTATTTTGTATTCTAAATTCTAAATGCTAAATTCCAAAGTGTGAATCTGAGTGTGAGATCTTGAAATGAAGATGAAGATGATTCATTGTTTTGTGTCTCTTGTGTTTTGTTTTGTTTTCTGTTTTGTACTTTGTCTGTTGTGATGAGAGTGAGAATTAACGTGCGAGAGACGTTTTGACTTATCGTCTGAGACTTCCGCTCAAGTCTCGAGTCTCTTGAGAGTCTCATTTAAGATTTGAGATATAAACAAGAGTCGCATATTATAACTATTATTATTATTATTATCATGTGTGGATGAAATTTATTTAGTGATTTAGACATGAGACAAACGTTGTTTTAAATTTTGTAGACTATTCTACAGCTGTAGAGACTGAAGAGAGTGTAGACCATGCTAATTTTATTTGGTAGAGAACAGCAGGATTCTCATTCACCCCGCTGTGCCATCACATCACATCTCACAGGATAAGACGACGTATCAAATACAATTCATTCCAATCCATTTCAAACACTTTTATTACCTCTGGCATTTTCTTGTGTCTTTCATGTCTTTCTTCCTTCAATTTTCAGTGTTGAGTGTTGAGTGTGAATTGTGAATTGTGAATGGATTTATTAAAGCGTCAGAATATTTCTAATTTATAATTAGGCTGAGGATTAACAGCTGAAAAGTAAATTAGATCACTCCGTCTCATCGGCTAAACAAGATCTAGAATCTAGAGTCTAGAGTTTAATCCACGCTTTTTACTTTTACTGGTGCCGGCATATTTTTAGTACGACTTTAAACTTGACTTTGAACTAAATTTCTGAAGCATATGAATTATGAACAAGGTTAAAAACAGACATTTTTCTACAAAATTTTGTACTGTATTAAAAGAAACTTTCAACTTTCAAAGCTCTCAAGTCTAAAGTCTAAAGGGTACGATTAATTCCGACTCCTAACTTTTAAGTTATGACGTGACTTTTTAAAGACACTTCTTTGCCGCTGGAGACAGTCCAATTAACCTTGAAATTTGCCATTTGGATCTGAAATATGACATCTGGCATTTTTAGAGAAAAAAGTAAAAGTATAGTGAATTGAGGGGATGTTTGAGCTAGTTTTTACTTGAGGTTAAAAGTTAAAAGTCAAATTGAGGATGCAGGATGTAGAAAAGAATAAAAAATAAAACAGGTGTAAGGTGTAATGAACACTTTAATTTATTTTTGGAGTTGAGAGTCTAGAGTAATAAAGAGAATGAAACGAAAGGGAAAAGATGTTATTTTGTGTAGTTATTTTTAATGGAGTCATAATGCACGCGGAATGAGACATTAGACGTTAGACAATAGAAATTAGACAAGAAATACGAGCACCAGGCACGGGAAAAGAGACAAGAGACGAGAGGCACGAGGCAAAGTTTCAAAGAAAGAGAAAACACACTAAAGTGACATGATACTATCTTTAGTCTTTAGGTTAACTGCTAATTGTTTTCAATATTCGCAGTACAAATAGAACGTAAGCTTGAAAATTGAAATTATGAGTGTAGTACACTACCTTTATGTATATTGATAAACTTTATTTAGTTTTACCGCTTACCAGATGAGAGATGAGGCAAACATTTTCAGGTTCAAAAGTTTGAATTTATTTTGGTCGAAATTCGACGCCGCTCAATGTTTTTGCAAGCATATTACAAATGCTGTTGCAGAGGTGATATGTTTTGGTTTTTTACATAGAAGTATATTAAATAACTAAAGAAAATAATTGCCGATGAAAATGAGTCAACTGAAGAAATTATGCATGATTCACTGCTAAAAATGTTTGGCATTTAACTCCAATTCAAAAGTACGCAAAGTTTCAAATAGGTTATCAGCGACAGACCAAATACCAAATACAAAAAGTACAAGACAAATCAACATGAACATCAAGTCAAAAGAGGCAAAAGAAAAGGGAAAAATGAACAAGTGATAAATGTCAAGTGACCCTATTTAGTATTTAGTATCGTCAGAGGTTTTTTTTGTATTTTATAGACATTTGACTCCCTCGTTACTCGTTATTTTTTAGATGCACATTTGTCTCGAGAGTCTTGAGTCTCAAGTGTAGATTTTGCATTGCACTTGGAATTCTCAAAGAAAAAACCAGCAATATTTTATTTATTTTTGCCATCTCATCTTCTGACCATTTTTGTTCACTCTTTTATTTCTTCCTTCTTTCTTTCCTTTTCCATCACCTTTCTATCTACTGTCTACAGTACACAGTACACAGTGCATTTTACATTTTGGGAGCTGGGAGTACAATGTACTTAAACTGTAAACAATTTCCTACAAACTACAAACTACACACACTATACACATCAAACAGTACAAAGTACAAAAGACAACACACAAGCCATTAGCCATTCCATTCCACCTTCCATCTTCCATCATCTAATAATAATAATAATATATAATACACACACGCACACATGAAAAATTACATATGTATCAACTATCAACTCCACTTGTTCTTCTTCTTCTTTCTTTCTTTTTTCACCCCGTAGTCCCTTTGCTATTTGGTATTTGCCAGACACCAGCCGCAGGCTACAGGCAGATTTGTACTACAAACTACAAACTAGAATAATGTATTATGTATGAGTATGAGTAAAGAGTAAAGTGTACATAAGTGAAATACAAAATACATGCAAGTAATAATAATATTATTATCATACAGTGGGCAATGGGCAATCTTCATCTTTGTATTCCGTATTTTGTATTTTGTATTTTGTATCGTATGTACATAAGTATTTGCACCTTGGAGCTCCAAGCTTTTGCACTTCTTTTGGCTATGGTTTTGAGCTTTGAGTTTTGAGCTTGAGGATTGAGGATTTATCTGATCCAAAAAGTAAAGGCGAGTATAATATGAATATATATATGTATAATATTGTATATGTGTAACATCTTCTCCTTTGGTTGGCAGTGCATTAAAGTGTGGGCAATAAAAAGAGGAATCGTCGGCAGTCGGCATTCGGCGTTCTCCAACTTTGCAATGTCTTACCATTTAATATTTAATGTAGAGCAGAAAAAAAGAGAGAAAAAAACCAAATAACTTTATGCAGGACGTACAAAACAAAATGCACAATAAATACATAATATGAAATTGGATGTAAAATATAAAGTATGGATTCTAAATCTAAATCTCGTGATTTTAGATTTGAGACCTGTCGCTTGAGATTTCAGACTGAGATGCTTTTAACATTGACGTTTAAAAACTATGCAATGTAACATGAAATCTAAATAATTGCAAATTCCGAGATTAAATTTTGCATGTTTTAATGGAGAATGGACAAAGTTTCATCATAGGCAAAAAAAAGTAGAATAAAGATATCTTTTATGCAAAAAATCTTTGCACATATCGTAAGTTTGACATTAATCCACATTTGATAATTTTTAGGGAATTGTAAAAAATTGTAAATTCTTTTCTTTGAACTATTGTTGTCTCGTTGAATTGCAGTTTGAGTTGCAGCTGAGACTTGAGTTTGAATTCTGTGAATATGCTAATGTTTTCCTCGTTACTTAACATTGTTTGAGTTTTGAGTAAACTGTCAACTGTACACTAAAGACTAAAGATATTTTAAGTAGGTATGAAATGACATGACGAGCGACACGTTATGAGTTATGAGATGGGATTACATTTTACATTATGTATTATGTCTGTTTCAGACTGCTAAAAAATGGTGCATTTTGTACGTCCATCAGGGCGAGTTGTTTTTCGTTTTTCTATCATGAATCACGACATGGTTATCATTTTGTATTTTGTATTTTACCTAAAACTTGAAAACTTGAAAATGAAGTAATTATGCAGTTCCGTTTCGTCTCATTTTCCCCTCTCCCTTTATAATGCACTGCATTTTGTATTTGTCATTTGTAATCTGTGAAGATGGGGAAACGGAGTTACCTATGTATGGGATTTTGAGTTTGGAATCTTTGCCTCTGGTCACTACATCGCACTAGTTTCTGATTTTACGTGTATGATTTACGATAATGAGTAAATTCCAAAGTCCAAATTATTGCAACAAAAGATTGTACATTGTAAATTGTAAATAATTACTTTAACGCATAAAATATAAATAAAACATTAAGGATCTAGAATCTATAGAGAAAAAAATTCTTGCTGACCATTAAAAAAGATGAGTAAGTTTCAAAAATGAAGATATAAAGGTGTGAGGAGGAAGTAAGAAAAGGGGCAGGACACAGGAGATGAGTAAAAAGTAAAGCTCTTTTAAAACTTAATTTAAAAGAGGAGGAGCTGCAACATGTAAAATACATAAATCCTCAGAATTTTTAATGTCTCATTTAAATATGACAGTCTGTCATTGACAGATAATTTCTTGAAAGAGGGAGTTTTTGAATTACTGCATTAGATATTAGATATTTTTATACTCTATCCTGTGTACTATGCGTGCTGATTCTATTATCTAGTAAATAACAACTTGCGGCTGTCGACTATTTTACTACTAAAGACTTTATGTATATGTGCGTTTTGTCAACTCAAGTCTCAAATCTCAAGCCAACTTTCGATTGTGTACACAGTACACAATCCGCAGTACACACTACACACACGAGCTACAAATATTTGCATACTGTTTCTCCTTTCCATTTTCCCCATTGAATTGAATTTCAGTTCATGTTTATTTTGTAGATATTGGATGTATGCTACTTGCCTCAGAATTTCTCTCTGTTAAAATCTTATGTATTAGATAGATCTGACTTATTCACTGTGCATGGTGTTTTTTCATCTATAAAACCTCATTCCTCAATTTTCCTCATTTCCCTTTGTATGGCGAACAGAAAACCGTATCACACATTGAATAAATTTTTTGATTCTTACTTGATCAATAATCCAAGATAGAATAGCCTATGAAACTACTGGCATATAGACCCAAAATGTCAGCGGGTTTAGATGATCGGCGTTAAAATTAGCACTTGGCTCCGGTCTTTTTGTGGTAGATTTTAGAAAATAAGATAATATATAGACCTTCAATTCATAATTCACAAACTACAAAGTAGCAGTACAAAGTACAAAACGAGAACAGGCGACAGGAAAATAATGAAAACTCATAAAAATGTGAAAATTTTACTTGTACATAGCTGAAGATTTCTGATGAAAAATTCACTTGCGTAAATTAAACACAGCACAATCATCTCTCACACAAAACCAAATGTAAGACGTGAAACCGGATGAACTTTCTGATGCGATTATTGTAAATATTTAGTGCTGACCATTTTGTTTTGGGTATTGGGGGGGATTTTTCTTAAATGAAATAGGCGGACATTGAAAATTTCAGCATTGATCATGAGCTTTCAATTTACGGTTACGGTTTATGGTTTACAATATCTGCAGTCGTAAATTTTACATGGTCAAGTTTCTAACTCTGACTCAAGACTCAATACCTGTACTTTATACTGGGTATTTGCAAATATCAAACTGTATCTAAAATCTAAAGTCTACAACACCTGTCAAAACTCAATAGCTTTTCAATAGTTTTTTTGCACATCATCACTTTCTCTCTTGTTAATGGTTTAGCCGCAGTGAAATAAAACATTTAACTTCGCTGAGTTTTGAGTATTGAGTACAGTTTTCTATGTGTGTGATCTCTATGAGCTGTTCACTGTTCAATACAGTCTTTATAGCCATTGACCACAGTTATCGATAATAATTAATAATTAACCCTCAGTTGAGTTTTTATGACAAGTTTAAAGTTTAAACGGTGTGTGAAATAATGAGCAAATATCTACATATTTATTATGAACACTCACAATTGAAATACAGCACAGAAAATAGTCACATGTGTCTCTCCTTTCCATTTTCAATTTCACACTTTATGAATCGTCATCAATATGCAAAATGTAAAGTGTAAAACGGAAAACGAGTGTTAGTGCTGGGTGCTGGGTGCTGGGTCATTCAAAATAAAGAGAAGCAGGATGACATTTATGTTCGTGTAATTTAGAGTTTGTTTCATATGCTCATGTTTTATGTTCACATTTTTAGATACTTATGACTTTGTACTTTGTACACGAGGAAGAGGGAAAGTATCTAAATCTAAATTCTAAATCATCCACGCAGTTTAGATTTAAATTCAATTAGAGAAATGCACATGATGCACTTGCATTTCATTCGCCATTTTTAATGTTTCACAATTTATGGCTTTAGACGTTAGACGTTAGACAATTTCCCTTTAGTGAGTAGTGACTTTGAACTTGATAGTTGATCCTTGTTGTTGATCATAGATATTTAATTTTATATCGTACAGCTACAGTATCTATACAGTACAGTAGTTTGTGGTTTTCATGTTTTGTTCCTCCTCGTAAATTACAACTTACATGTAACATCTCTAATAAGACATGAGACAAAATAGAAAAATGTTGTGAGTTGTGAGTTGTGTGCTCACCTGTTTTCTGTTTCTCTTAACTCTTAAGAGGCGGTCCCAAAAGGGGCAGTGGCCTATAGCAACAATATTTTTGTGTCTTTAAATACAAATATCATGCTCCGGAGGACTCGGAGGATTCTGAAATAATTTTTTTCAGAATCCTCATGGTCTGTTCTCCCACTACTCCGATTTTCAAGTCCGTGCAATG
>JABASP010001778.1:0-25538 GCA_019776565.1 Sminthurinus signatus | reverse complement strand
GCATCATGCCCGATTTTCTGGCAAAATCCTATGTTAAACCCCATGTTAACTTTGGGTCACGTGAGCGACCTCTAAAACTAATTTTAATGAGCTGATTTTTTCAGAGGTAAGTTTCTACATCAAAAGGAACAATATGACGGGGCGCTGGTTTGAAATTTCTCAAAAGTTGTTTTTTTAAGTCTCTCTACTGTACATAGTATTTAGCCTAGTCAATAATCCTAAATAATAAATAATAATAATAATAATAATAATAACAGTAATACTTTTTGATACATGTAAATAGTTGTATAATTCCTGGTGTTATCTTTTATCATCGAGATTCCCTTTCATTCAAAGGTACTTTAGGTATAAACATTTCATTTGTCAAAGCAAAAGGATTTCTAATGTCATCGCCTTCGTACTTCATACTTCATATAATGCATGCATGAATGAGTAGGATGTGACATTGTCAGTGTACGATGATTGAAAATCAGTTCCTCTAATGTACAATGTACATTGAATTTATATCCTATAATACATTTTCAACTTTTAGCTTTCAATTTGTCCAAATTATAATAATAATTATTAGTATTATTAATCTAAAAATAACTCGAAACTCGACAGAGGATTTTTCCAATGATTTTACAACGTGACATGGAAACAAAGGGGAAACGGAGATCCACTGGCATACTTGTATTTGTATTTGCATTTGCATTGTTTCCGTTCATTGCTTATTTATTTATACCTGTCATAATAATAAGTTGAATCACCACGAGCAAGAACCCAGGAACACACACATACAGATTCTGTTGTGTTTTGTTTCGTATTTTGTTTTCTCTGCTCTCCACCCAAAAAACCTTTTATGTTGGCCAATTATCTAGTGTACACTATTTGTTAGTGGGTGCTGAGTGCGTGCTCCTTGTTAAGTCCAGAGCTTTCCAACACGTTTTGATTTAGTGTTAGAAATTAAACAAAAAAAGGCGAAGCCCCCGTCAAAAGTGAACATTGAACATTAAACATTGAAGCTTTTAGTATATGTGTGTAATACGTAATACATATCTTCAGTCTTCAATAGATCAATACAATACAATAGTAATAAATAAAATTATCACGGAATTATAAATGCGTACAGTCCGTCCACCAAATTACTTGTACAAACGCACTTGACTTGAAAAAAAACATACAAATCTACATATTCTGTGCTAGAAATCCGTACGGAAATGTTGAATGTTAATGCAATCAACAAATCTATGACTCTGGTGTTGCAGTTTGCAGTTGCTACAGTCCAGTTGTAGAGTTACTAGGAGCATAAAGCATAGAGCAAAGTCAGTGTAGTAGTGGCAATAAATATGAATAAAACATAAATGATGGAGATAGGAAACAGTTAGTAGGATCGGAAAGGGTCATTTGTACACATAAATAAAGTGCAAGATGACTTTTGCTTATGCAGGTGCTTAGATGAAGCTAATACCTAATATCTGTATAGGCAATCGGCAGTAGCACTCCTTTTCATATGCCATGTACAAGAACAAGAATACTAATCTAATGTTCCTAATAGTATTAAACATGTACAATGTACATTGTACACTGATTAAAAATATTAGAATCCCACAGAAAAGCTTATAAGAAAATAGAGGAATACCTTAAAGAGTATAAAAAGTATAGATTATGGAGTGGTCTGGAGTCTAAACTGGCAAAATAACCACGGACATCGTACATTAATATTTTTTTCTGTTCCACATTATCGCCTCTGTACTCTGTACACAGAATAAAGAGAGAGAGAGAGAGAGATCCACACCTACCTCAGAGTTTCATAAACACTTGTAACTTGTAAATGCCTCCATCTTATATCATATTATGATGGTGGACGGGGAGCTTAATTTTTGAAAAATCCACCTCTTGCCTCTTGGAATATTTAGAACTATCAAGTAAATAAATTCCAGATTGAATGCTGCTCCAATACCTTTTTCATCTACCTTTGTTTATTATAGGTGTTCTAAATCATTTGATATACGATATACAGTATACAGTATACTGGTATGCAGTATGCGTTGTGCGGCTTTCTGGGTTTGTTCCTGTTCCTGATTTTATACTCTGTACTCTCGAGTCTACAGTCTGTACGCTGGAGTTTAGAGTTTGGAGTCTGGACGATCATATATAATATATAATTCTGCCATATGTAAGTCTGAAATGCTTACACAAAGCCAAAGCAAACTCTGACTCCAACTCAAACGTTTTCCCCCGGGCTTCAAGCGTTAATAATCTGGGTGTCCACTTCGATGGAATAATAATTATCATGATAATGGGCTTCATGGACACGGAAAAACTTTGAAGGAGTATTGTAAAAACAAAAAAACTTGATCTTGAGAGCAATAATGAGATTCTATCAAAGCTATCTAAATGGAAAAACACGATTGTATATTTTGTATTTTGTACTGACAGACAAAATCCAAATCAAAACCAAAATCATACTACAGCTTTCAACCAGTTGGTAATACTTTTTTCCCCCTTTGATGAGGAATCGGAATCGGAAAAATAAGTATAAAATGAAAAATTCATGATATTGGAATCTTACACTAAGGAGCTTTGTCTATGGATTTACATTTGTATCGCAACTGTAGAAATTGAGCTAGAATTGGATGTGTAGTGTGTAGCAAGAATTTTGATTTTGATTTTGAATTCTATTTATTGAAAGGAAGATGGGCTCAAATTTATAAATGTTGAATCAAAGTGTTGTTGATTTCTGTGCTGACATGATCCTTGACGACGGATTCATATTGAAAATGATGAAAGCATAGATGAATTGAGTTTACACTTTACACTCTAAGGGCCAACAGAGAGAGACAGAAAGAGAGCGACAGTGATAGAAAGGGTTAAGATTTGAAAATGTAAAAAATAGTGTGAGAGAAAAAAACCATGTAGTGTGTAGACAAGAGTATGAAGAGTACACAGTAAATGTGAGGGCAAGGGCAGAAAGTACATATATCTGTACACTGTGCACGCCGAAAGAGCGAGAAAGAACGTGTGTGTTACATGCTCTGTTCTGTTTTGTTATAGTGTGTGTATAAAGTATAAAGTACGAGAGTGCGTGAGGGAAAAAAACGAGAGTATTCAATTCATGAAAGGAAGGTGATAAATCATGACAGACTGAGTCTGAGGCGTTTTCTGGCTACCCAAAGATTTCAAACTTTAAACCAAGACCCTCGAAAGAGTGGAAAGGAAGGAACAAACGAAGAAACCAAAGAAACGCACGGCAACGCAAGACAGGACAAGACAAGACAAGGCAAGACAAGGCAAGAAAAGGCGTGATCTTCAATCTATTCTTTTAAAAAAAACTCCAGCATCACAAGTCCATGATACTAAAATATATCCTCGTGAAAACTCCAACATTCAACATCCAGCATCCAGCATCAACATCAACTTCAACTCACTCAATCCAACTCAATTTTAACACAGTGTCTCTCTCCTTTTCTCTCTCTCTATGTTTTTCACAAGTCGACTCGATAGATATTTACTCTGTTTTCCGTATACTGTATACTGGACTCGTATTATTCTTTTTATTTTTACAATTTTTCTTTCCACATCCTCGTCGTCTTTCTCATCGTATGATATGTTGGATTTTGTACTTGGTGAATGCTGAATGTTGAATGTTGAGCCCTAGTGAATTCCGAATTCAGAATCTTGAATGTGGAATGGTCTTCCAATTTTGCTCCTCTTATCCTTGACTTGAATCTGTCTACTGAGATTTCTAGTCACATTAAGTATTCTAGTCAGGGAGGGAAATCCGAATCGAAATTGGGATCGGAAAAAAAGAAATCACACAGATTGAACAATATAGAGTAGAGATTATGTAGAAAGTACAAAGAGTATCTGTGATACCCTTTTCTCAGTGTACACTGTACAGTAAACGAATGGGATATCAAAATCAAAATCCAACGAAATACATAGCACACCGCATACATGCATGATAAGTTGAGGATTTTACCTTGATAATAATAATGCAGTATTGTGAAAACATATCAAAATAACGATTATTATGAGGATGGGAATTGGGAATTGGAATACAGCTAAAGTATTAAAGATTGACTTTGAATTCGGAGGATTGAGTCCTCTCTGTTCCATGTTCAATGTTCATTTTCCTTACTCTTTCCATTTTCATCGTACAATGTACAATGTACACTGTACAGTTGTTTACTTTTCTCATCGCGTCTTGTGTCTTGTGACGTGACGCATGTGTCCATCCACGTCCATCCGAATCTAAACAAACGAAATCACTGGCACACATTCAATTTCTGGAAAAAGATATGAAAAAGAAGACGGCAGAATGCGACAAGAGACACGACACAAAAGACAAAGTAGGTGTAGAGTGTGGATTGTGGATGTAGTACTATTTCTCAAGACACTTTGTAAACGAGAGAACGAGAGGGGAAAATAATGGTGTAGCCGACGACGACGACAACCGACAAGATAAAAAAAGATGGAAACAGCTGAGACTTCCACTCAACTCATTAATTGACCACATTAGTGAAATGGAGGAGACCAATGAAAAATCTCAAAGTAAATAGAATTGAAGGACAAGCACTATTGACTATTTAGGAATAGAACTAGAACGAGAAGCAAGAACCAAAATACTCGTGTCAGAATTTTAAGATTTTAAACCGAGATAAAAATCTGTGAAGGAGTAAGCATGTGCAACGTACATTGTACAAGTAAATACAATATAGAGTGTAAAAAAAACCGCTGATGACGGTGTCGACCTTTACTTTTTTCTAGGGTTTTTTGTAGATTGTAGGAACAAGTCAATCTGTCTAAAAAGACGCATTAGTATTTAATTACCATCCTATTTTCTATTTCACTGTTGAGAAAGTTTTTGTTTCATTTGTTTTAAATTTCAAGTTGGCATTTTTTTATAAAATACACATAGAACTGTAGATCTGATTCAGAGAAACAAAAATATCATAAACTTGTTGATATTTTATGTTAAATTCTTTGTGAGGAGTAACAAGTCGAGTGCTGGCAAAAACTAAAGCTTGTACTGTTTGCTTTACTATTTACTGCTTTCTTCATATAATAATTAATAATGAAAACAAACCTCATGTTCATAATAGTGCACACGAGTTTTAAATACTATTACAGATTAACGGGTTTTAGTTTTTAGACATGGAGAAAGACGGGACATGAACAAAATGAGTTTTTTAGGTTCATTTCGTTTCATGTTTGAATATTTTACGGTTGCAGTTAAAAACGTAAATGCCAACTGTAAATTTTAGAGTGACTACTTTTGTTTTTCTCTCATTACTCATTCCACTGTAAAGTGTCGTTACACCGAAGTACAGTCAGCAGTAAGTATTTTGTTTGTTTTAGAATCCCACAAAAATGGGAACTTTATCTTGCACACAATAATTTACTTTGCCGTAGATATTTCTTGAATATTTACAGTTATTTTTATGACAATCCAGATTCCTATAGTACAAATAAAGATATCACTACAATCTACAATATTTTAATATTCCATAAAAGGGAGAGACGGTAATTACAAAGACGTTTAAAATTTAATATTTCATCCAATTTTGGAGGAATTTTTAGTGGTTGCATAATCAAACGGATACTAAACAAACAATCATAAAATGTCCTAGAATCTAGAATCTAGAACCACACAAGCATTTCTCAACGTAATTACACAATCCAACCTCAAAACTCGACTCAAAATAAACTAGTTTTCAAGTTAAAAGAAATTAAAGGTAGCTCAAGTTCACTTGTTACTTGTGACATGATATGGCAAACAGATTTAATATTTATTAAAAGCTAATGGAATAAGAAATAATTCAAGAGTCAAGAATCAAGAGTAGAGCCTCAAGTGATTCCATTTTACAGATATTTATAAACATAAAGTGTATATCTTTTATCTTTTACTTGGTTTTACATTTTATACTCGGCTGAATAAATTGAGAGAGATGTACGACACAAGTAAGTAAACAAATATTTACAATTTACAACTATACATACAACTATGACTATTTTATTTCCCTCGAGTTCCCCGTCCTGGTGATTATGTCTTATATCATATTATTATTATTGTACATATCAAACTGACTATAAATTTAAAATTTGGATATAGATATGGATTTACGACTCCAGATAATATGTAATGCCACACAGCACCACTACAAACTATGCTCAATCTATCTACATTCTACATGTATTCATTCCATACTCCATACTCCACGGCGCATAAACTAGTTACATATGGATTCATGCATGCTCTGGTTTCTAAATTTTGGATGATTCATGATCACGGACTTGCAATTTCGGTACTTCCTCATCTACAAACTTTCATGCTTCCATACTTTCATGTGCTATCTACAAAATAGATAGAAATATAAAAGTATACTTATAAAAATACGTGAATGTGACAACTGACGACATCTATATAAAACCCACTGTACAGAAAATATTCTTTCCCAATATCCCTGTTTATGCTCAATGTTCAATATCTAATATTTAGTCACAGGGAACAAGGAACAAACTTTCAATTTCTAAATTTTTGCCTTGGGAAATGAAAGTTTTACCATAAAAATGATAAGCTGGTAAAATGATAAGTTGGTAACTGCTAAAGGAGAAATGGAGGATAAACATGGAATACTAATGATAAATGATAAATAAAATGAAAAAAAATAATAAACCTTTTCCTTTTCCAATCAAGAATAATTTTACAAGCCTAAGATGTCATTTTATTACCTAGATTACACATTACGCATTTTACAAGAGACACACACAACTTTTGAGCCAACTCTAGATTCTGGATTCTAGTACATCAAATAATATTCTAAAAGCTTTGAACATGTTCCAAAAATAAACAAAAAAAAATCCCTCAACTCCTTTAAAATTAAGACATGTTGAGTAAAAGTACATGTGTAAAAGTAAAAAGCCAGGACGTGGATGGTAATTTTAGATTTAAAAGACATAACAAGTGACATTTTGCCTTTTGAAAAACACCACAAATGACAAAACATCCAAAATCCAAACATGTGAACAGTGAAAAGAGAAAACCAAGTCCAAGTCCAAGTTGACATTGACGTTGAAGAAAACAAAGGAATGACACGTGTCACTTGTCCAGTTCCTCTCTCTCTTGTTCTCTCTCTCAGGACAAGAATGATAATTTGATAGAGAGGATGTGCAAACAGAAAAGTAATCAAGTCCAGCGGTGCAATATGCATTCTAATTCAATTTAAAGCGACAGACGTGTGACAAGATGGTATATGTAAACCTAGATGAGTCTCACGTACAATGTTCAATGTTGAACGTACCTACAACCTACAGAGTATTTTTCATGTGTGTTCACTCAGAGGAAGAGTTGAGTCGTCTCTCAAGCCTCCATATTAAATTTGGCACACATACCTCATACAAAGAATCTGTTGAGTTTTCAACTCAAATTTTCATTCCATTCCATTCCTTCTCTGTAGTCCCTACACGAAGGAGTAAAGTGAATGTGGAATTGGATGTGAATGTGAAATGTGAATGAAGAGGATGGAGAAAAAGGGAGTAACACATGGGAAATTTCATCTTCCATCTTGTGTCTTCAATCCCTTCTTGATGTATACCACGTATTGCAT
Source organism: Sminthurinus signatus (assembly GCA_019776565.1). NCBI lineage: Eukaryota > Metazoa > Arthropoda > Collembola > Symphypleona > Katiannidae > Sminthurinus > Sminthurinus signatus. The sequence continues at coordinate 17,946 of JABASP010001778.1, read as the reverse complement.
TTTATGAAATGTGAAAGACACACACATGTTGGTCTAAATTCTCAATTCACAATTCTCAATTTAATACAAGAGACAAGAGTGTATGAACAATTCTACGAATACGAATACGACTATGACTTTTCACTATATTTCATGTTCCCTGTTCCATGTTGCGCATGATGCAGAAAAATCAGTGTGCATCACATATCACATCACTACTTGTATATTTTATTATTATTTATATCATACATGTACCTTCAATGCTCAATGTGTCATGTATGTACAAAATTATTTCCTGGCATACATAATCAGCATTCCCCTGTCACTGTGATTGAGTTTTGTGATTGCGCGCTCCTATTATATCACATGAAAATGATACTCCTCTCTCTCTCTCTTTCTGTTTCTCTTTCTTTGCACATCAGAAGTGCAGAACACTCCACACTCCACATCACAATAGAAAATTCAATACCGCTGGAAAGGGAAACCCAGGAGACTCTGGTACTCTAGTATTCTAGATTCTAGTAAATACAATCTAGAATCTAGAATAACAACTGTCGGTTTTTGTTACATGACCAAAAACTACAAACTACATACATATACAAAGTGTGATATTTGTCTTTTTGTCGGTTTGGTATCATGCTAAAGTCATACATGTATGATTTATGTAGAAAAAAAGATTGTCAGTACAAAGTACAAATTGAGAAGAAAAACATGATTCACAAATACATTGTATATTGTAGATCACTCTACTTTACACTCACTAGATTCCTATTAAATTAGACCAAACAAATTTTGCTTTGCATTTTGAAACTCTTTAGAAGACTTTAAAGCTTGTAAAATCCATTAATTTTCATTATAAATGATGGAGGATAGTTTTTTTAAACGATCAATTTTTTTGTATCATTCTAAATTTGTTTAACGATGTACAATGTACAACCAAATATAAGAACACGTTATTTATTTTGTCACTCTTTTTTTATAAAAAATATACAAACTTGGAATGGAATTGTAGTATTGCACATTCAGTATATTCAACAGTCAATGATGATAAATGCTCTTCACTTTGTATACTTTACACATGTACAATTTACACTGAGCATGTTTTTGAGCAAATATAGTCAATGTTCAGTAGTCAGTAGTCAGTAAAAATAGTAAATAGTAAATATAGTAAGCCAAGAGCCAACACTGTCAACTTCTTTTACCATTCATTTATATAGAATCAAAAATCAAACAAACAAACATAAAAATCATCATCCCTAAGTTTCCCGAACCTTTTTTGGAGGGTTTTCCTCTCTCTACATCTTCTCAGTGTTTATTATGCACTTAACTTTTGTATGTGTAATGTGTAAACATCACATGGACAATGTATATTGAGCATTGTACATTGTACAAATACAAACTGTTCAGTGTAAAGTGTAAAGATGTCATGGCGTAGTTTGGTTTGAATTATTCCGTGTGTAGAGAGCAAGAAGAGGTTTATGCATATGTACATTGTACATACATTCATGGAGAAATCTGGAACATGGAAAAAGGAACAGTTTTTTTTCTAAATCTGAATAAAATTCAAAATACTCGGTTCTCGGTTCTCGGTCTAGTCCCATGTTTATGCTCATTGTACATACTACAGACTACAGACACAAAGTACATGTCCTACGTGGAATTCCCCTCATCCACTTTTGCTTATTGTTTGTCAATAGAGCGGAATAAATTGACAGGGGAATTGAAATTGGGACTTTGTATATTGAGATCAAAACTCTGTGCTCTATGCTCCACAGCATGCTCAAACTGCACAACAACAATTCGGTTCCATTCTTCCTCACACTGTATAAACTGTATAAAAAGTTGACAGAACAACAAACTAGTCTCTCGTCAGAGGCACATGGAGAATGGAGAAACAACATGAAACATGGAACATCAAGTATCAAATATTGAGGCCATATTATGTATTACTATTATTATTATTAAACTAATACAGACTACATGCATGAATATGAAACACTTTCAACTTCCAACCAAAAAGTATAATTGTAAGTGCAGTGTGATATTGTATGCTGCACTTTTATACCCTTGACATTTCATACAGTGTCAGTGGAAAGAGGAAAGGGAAAAACTCCAATATGAACTCCTGATCCATGATCCATATAAAAGCACAATTACAAAAAGTGGCCTTTTGAAAAACAACTGGTTCATTCTTCTTCTTTTTTTCCCTCTTCATAAACACTTGGGGGTACACTTGACATTGACATTCAAAACATGATGCTCCGTACTCCATACTCCATACTTTATCATAGTATGTGCATTTTGCATGGTGTATACGTATATTGTACATTGTATATAGTTGATTGCAGATAAGGACTGTAAATGAACTTAATTGCTAAATGGATATCCACAAGTGGGGTCTACACTCCAAACTCTATTTTCTAGAATAAATTAAACAAGGATGAAAGTTGTGAAACAGTTCCCCCCAAAAAAAACTATCACTTTAATCCAACATGATAAAAAACCCAAAAACATATCAGAATAAAAAAAAACTACAGAATACAAAGGACAAGCATACAAACACACAAGTGGCAACGATTTGAAATTGTATCAGTCGTTAATAATAGACATTTAAAGAATGTGTAAAATGTAAGCGTGAAAAGGGTATGCATCTTTTTCACACTATTAGAATTCTATGTGCCTGTTCCATAATAATAATAATATTAATGTTAATAGGTAAGAGCATGTAATAACAATCAAGTTAAACAAGTTATTTTGGTATTCATTTCCTATCGTTTCCTACGTCTTCTTAATAATGCTGAACATCATAATGTCTAGGAGAAATAACACAACAAGTAACAAGGTATCCATGAAATAATGCTGAGTAACCAGTTGTAGTGAGACTGAGACTGACGGATGACGAGTGACGAGTAATTCAGATGCATTAGCATTACAAACTACGCACACCTTGGTCATGATTATCCAGCATCCAACAACTCTGTCTTCTCGAGTCCATCTTTAACTCTTTCTATATTTCTCAATCTCTCAGTTTTTGTCTAGTTGTTTGACCGTTGTCCGTTTTTCCATTTCTCTATTTTTCTATTCTCTGTACAATGTACAGTGTACACAAAAGAAGACACTAACACTAATGAGAAGTAAGAAAGAAGGACACGGGATGAAGAGCTCATAAAAACGAATGGTTAAATTACCAGAAAGAAGCACAACGGACAACAGACAGCACGTAGAATGTAGAATGTAGAAACAGAGGACGGAGGAAAAAATAAAAAAGATGACCATCTTTCTTTAACTGACTCGTATTCTTTTCAATTCTCAATCTCGTCAATGCCCGATGGTGCAGTGAACGACGGGATGGAACTTGGAATACGGAGTGTAGAGTTTTGAGCTTGGACTTTGAAGTAATGAGTATGGAATGGACTGGAATGGAGTGGTATGAAGTATGAATAGGCATACAAAAGGAATTTGAATCTTTTATTCTTCTATTTCATCCGTTGTATGTCATTCTGTTTCAACAACAGCAACTCATCGTCCGGCAAGTAGATACATGTGTGTACAGTGTACAGTGTAAAATGCATAAAGATTTATGTAAAGAGTAAGGTATTTATTCATCCGAAATACAAACCAAGGGAAGCCTGTACTTTCAGTTGCTGTGTAGTTAGTTTTATCGTCTTGTGTCTTGTGTCTAGAATCTATAGGATCTAAGACGTAGAATGTAGGAAAACTAAACCCGAGAATAATTTGCATTTATGCTTCCTAGAAATTTCTCAATTACACCTGTAATTTCAATTGCGACCGTAAAATATATACAAGTCAACCTATTATTTTTGTAAAAAAAAGAAGAAAGCTCTAGTACTTTAGTACATAGTAGTGAATTTTCTCACTTTATTGCTTACATTATTATACACAATACAGAGGTATCCTGTAGGATTTACGACAATGTGAAACTCGAAGACATTAAGAATAAAGCCTATTTGTTATTTGTTATCACTTAACGTTTTAACCATAATGACTGTATGTTGTACACTGTACACTGTACACTGTGCCCTATCGAGATTCGAAATCGAGGTTGTTAAAAAAAATACAAACGGTATTACTCAAGAAGCACCGATTCAAAACTCAAAGTATGAAAAGAAGAATCTAATACTACTAATAATAATAATTTGCTCTAGTGTTTATGTCCATCACAGTTTTTACACACCATTTTACTATTTTATTACACAGCTGAGCTCTCGTGTATCTTTAATATGTAAGTTGTATACTGTACACTGTATACGGACCTCTTTTGCACAAGTTACAAGGCGTGTGTTAGCAATTTATCTGTAAATTGTGAAGACAACCCAAGAAAAAAAAATTAAATATGAGTATTGAGAATATATCTCCCAACTTTTTCCAGTACCGACTTTACCTTTGTAATTTGTACAGATAGCATGTAAATTTGATGGAGATGACTTCAATACGAAGTATACAAAGATTTCTGTAGAAATACATAGATAGAAGGTGTAATACACCATGCATAATGTAAAGGAATAGGACACCGTAGGGTATTTTTTCCTCCTTTCAAATAGTTTGTATGGCGTATGTATCACAGTATAGAGCACAAGTGCACATTTTAGAAACCAATCCAATCCACAGATGTGTAAGTTAAGTAATACAAGTTTCGTGAGAATCAAAGAAGGCCAAAGAGTGAAAGAAAGAAGAAAGGAAGGAAGGAAGGAAGGAAAGAAAGAGGAATGAGCATGGCGTGAAGATGCTTTCAATTGCCCTCCGGATATTTCCATGCTAACTACAAAACTACGAAACTACAAACTACCTGACTTATGTACGTGCATTCACAGATATATTATATGTCTGGAACACATATGTACTGAATACGAGGAAACAACACCAACATCAACAACAACAACAAGACAAACCCACAACTGAACTGATGCATGCATAACAATAGTTGTACCTATTCTTTGTCATATGCTCATAATCTTATCAAGCTCCAAACTCCACACACACACACAGAGTCTAGAGTCTAGAGTTTAGAGTCTAGAATGACTTCACTGAGCAAGACGGATTCTCCGTCCGTCTCCGTCTTCATGCTTTGCTTTGGTACGAACTTTGAGAAATATAATGAAATGGATGTTGTGTGTGTGAGAGAGAGAGGCGGCTTAAAAGTAACGATTAAGTAACTAACGCAAGTCAAAGAGTTGAGACCTCACTTACTTATTTACTTCAACTGTACGACATGATGGACACACCTAGTTTGTAGACTCTAGATTCTTCCAGATGTATACAGTATACAGTTTACAAGAGATTCTAGATTCTAGTTTTTACAATGACTTTTCTTTCTCTTTTTCTTCCTTGGTTTGGTTTGGTTTCTTTACATCTTGATCACTTTGATAAATAATATATGCATACAGTATACATACTCTAGTATCTAGTACTCCAGTACTCCAGTCTTTACATTTAAAACAACGCAGCTCATATGTACTCATTGTTCATTGTCCGTTGTAGAATGTGTAGATCGTGTAGATAGACAGAGTTCCCCGTCATTCACCATACTTTTTGCCTTTTAACGTTTAACACACAGAGTAATATATCAACGTGTAGTTCAAATTAATTAACTTGCAATCAAGCTAATGAATTTGTTTTTCTAAGAATGAAGGAAACAAGTAAAATATACATTATACATGCATCCAAAACCAATACCAATACCAGTGTCAGTTTCAGTTTCAGTTCCTAGTTACTTTTGTGAACACAACAAAGTTTTGCATACAGGGTAAAAGTTGAGCTTCAAACAAAAGGAAGAGGAACACACTGTACACAACTTTACCATTCACCGTTCACCATTCACCGTCAACATCACATTCAAATTCAAAGGTCGTTTGAAGTGTGTCAATAGTAATGAATGGTGTAGTTTGTAGTTTGTAGCTTGTAGTTTGTGTGTATTTCTTCATAACGTAATAATTTAACACAGAGAATAAGCAGAGGATACAGGATACAGGTACCAGTATATCATGGACTTTGCAAACAGGTGTACACGTTAAATGAAGATGGAATGGATGGAACTTTTTCTTCAAAATTATAATATGGATTTCGTATGTATATACAATAAACAACGTACTTTCATGAAAGATGGATGCAGTAAAACATAAAACATACTACACATACGAAAGGAGTAAAGAAAGAAAGTTTTTTTTTATGTGTGGAGAATTTGATTACAATTCCTGTCGGACTAAGAAAAGAAAGACGTCTCCTTGTCTTTCTATTTCAAAACCGGGAACATGTAGGAGGAATTTTAATTTCCAGTATCTTTTAGATTTTAAAGGTTAGACGTTAGACTTTAGACACCTTAACATCTCCCATCTCCATTCAAACATGAAATATGTAATATGTAATAAGTGAGAACGGGGAAATGAAATAGAACAAAAACTTGAATGTACATGTAAACTGTGCATTTTTCACTTTTTTATTGTACAATGTACAAAAGATACACGAATTCTCATTCTCTTGTTTTTCTAACCCTAAAATTAAAATCTCCACACTATTCCCTTTGCTTTGCTTTGTACAAAGTACATTGTACATTCTGGCAAAATCAGAATCAAAAGTTCTGAATGAGAATGAAAATCATAAGTTGTAGGGAACTTCAACTTTTCGGATTTTTGAAACTGACAAGAATCTTGTTATTTGCGATGGTGCCTTTTTAAAGTATTTATTAAAAAAAGTGCCAAATGCTCCAGAGTCAAAAAGCTAACAGAAATTGTTATATTTTCGTCCCCATCATGACAATTTTATTTGAATCAGCCGTAGAACAACGCGTGCTTTGAGCATATAAATAAATCTGGACCTTTAGTCCCCAGTCACAGTTGGTAGTGGCAGTGACACTGACATTGGCTATCTAAAAACGTAGGTGTCGGTTCCAGTGCAATGAGTAGACGTGAGTATTTCATTTTCCTTTAGAAAAAGCTGAAGATGACGATGACTTCCCTCTATAATTTCTGTCCCCATAAATAATTGAGATTGTTCTTTTCCCTTTTATTATATTTCACATAACACATGTACACTCATGTATTCTCCCTACCCTCAGCTTTCTTTACTTTCATCTCTTATCTCTTATCCTTTTCGTCTTCCTATCCAAGACTAAAAGCTACTTCTATATATCTACTCCAGAATCCTGACTTTGTGCATTGAAATTATATACGGGTAAAATATTAACTTGGTTTCATTCCCTCAAAGTCCATATTTGATATTTGAGGAAGGTTTATACTTTATTTTTTACATAGCATTCCAGATTGCCGAACTCCAAACTGAAACTGCCAGACTCAAATTCAGTTCAGTCCGTGTCATCATCCAATGTTTTAGTTTTATTTTTTGATATGTTAAAATCTACCTCATGAGTCATTAGTCAAGACTCAAGTTTTCCACACTAAAGCAAGTCAAGGGGTACCTAAAGCGGATAACCTGAGAGCTCCTTATCTCCAACATTTCAAAAATAAAAGCTTATAAGAAGCAACAGTTTAGTATATCCCGAATCAAAAACCTTGTCTTCAACTTTTAGGTCAAAAATTAATTTGTACAGTTAATAGTTAGGAATCAGTAAGATTTTAATTTAATTTAATGTAACAAGAAATTCACACAGTTTAATCTACATATCTACATCTGCTCTCCTTTAAAAGTGACATTGGTATAATAAAAGTAGTTCAAGTTTGAAACAAATACTTTTGTAGTGTAAATTTTACATGCTCTGATAGCATCAACACTCAACAAAATAATACTAATACTAATGGGCTCTTAAGCAACTATAGATACAGTATACAAGTTTTACAAAGAGTATATCAGTGCATTTAATTTTTATGACCAAGCGATAAGACAAAACAAAGTGTCTCATTTATGGGTTCTTCTTACTTTTATATAAACGATTTGAATGTGCACACTTTTATGTCTTCGTAGTTTTTTGTAGTTAATGACAGTTAAATCAGATTTGTCCAGAATTGCTCAAAAAATGTATGTTAGATAAATAATTAACTTACAATTAGCTTTATGGGAAAGTGGGCACGAGATCCAGATTGAGATTGACGCATTATGCTTAATGCTCAATGCTCAATCTTAGCTTAGACTTTTTAAAGAAAGTTAACGACTAAAAAGTGCAAAAGGAAAAAAAGAGATGAATCGTGGGGGTCTCATTTATACATTTTTTCTGCTTTCATTCTTCTTTTTTCCCCATCTCTCTAAAATAGAAATACATAATACATACAAATAAAAATAGAGAGAATAGTGAGGAGTGTGGAGGATGATGGAGTAACGTATGTTTTCAAGTACGCCGTAAATATCTAAAGCTAGTTGAAATCCCATAAAGATATTTGATATTTCATTTTATTTCCTGCCATTACTTTAGTCACAAGATGTGGATATTATTATACTTTGTACTCTCCACTCACAAGCAGTTCATAAAACGTCTTGGGTTTGGTCTCCGTCTTCCTTCATCTTCATCCTCATCCACTTTTATTTTCCCATACTCTTTTACTTTTTTTAAAAAAATAAAAAACCCACCATGTTACTATTTCTCATTTCTTATACATTGTACATTGTACGTAAAGAATAAAGATGCATATTGTATTAACATGCTGAGCCTTAGAAGACTTGATCATTCTATTCTACTTGTACAGAGAGAGACACATAGTCGCTCCATTATTTTGACATACTCAAACACATACAGTATACAGTATGCATATCGTACATCGTACATTGTTTATACGCATGATATTTTTATGAACAAAATGAATGTACTCGTACAGTTTTGTTTTCACATGAGGCTTATTATTAGTATTGTCTCTCAACTTTGTAGAAAGCATGTAGACCTCCAAAAAACTGAAACACTTGAAACCAAACACAAGTCCATGTCAATCTTATTGAACCCAAAAACTGTTTTAAGTTCAGTTGTTTCTGTATTCTGTCTGAATTCTGATACAGCACTACAGACTGTGACAGACCCTTCCTTTTCAAGCAGTTCCATTTCCCCTCAGTGGCTATGTATAAGAGTTTTGAAATACATGCTTTTCTTTACTTTGACGATTGACTCCAAGTTTTAAATTTTGGAAAAACTTTATTATTATTTTTTTACTATTGTTTTATTTTTCTAATACTTTTCCTCCTTCATTTTTTCATATTTCAGTAGAATGTTCAACTTTGTATCAGATTCAAAAAGTCTTAAAATAGGAACATAGAAAAAAAGACAATGATAGAATATTTTGTATTTTCGAGCAAAACCTTTACACATTTTGGAAGTCGGAGCCCTTTCAAGTTTTAAGTTGACACTTTTTTGAAGATGAAGATAAGAAATATAGTTATAGTCGATATCTGGTAGCTGGTAGTCAACAGTCAACCGTCAACACACATGGCTGATTTTACTCACACTTCTTTTGTATAGTGATGAAAATTAACAATTCACAGGAATGCACTCAACTTTGAGTTATCGTCCCATTGCCCGTTACACTTGTTCCGCCACCACCACCACTAAACTTGAATTTGGAAGCAGTAAAACTTGTACTACACTCGACCGTAATTTAATATGCTCAGCACCGCACATTTCATTGCATTTCCCATACGATGTCTACAATATTTCTCTCCATCACAGTCATTTGTTATTTGTATCTTCATTGGCCATTTTGGCATGTGTAATGCCAATAATAATTAAAGAACTCCTCTTTTCCACGTTCAGTTTTAAGTTTTGGGCCTACATCTGAAGTAGAAACTGTGGATTGTGGATGTGTAGAAAGTTTGGAGCGAGGAAGAATCCTATTCTCAGAATTTGTAGGAAATGAGAAATGAGTTGAAAGATAGTGTAATAATAAGGTGAAAAAGATATGGAAAGATGAGGTACATATTATATATTATGTAGATACTACATACATTTTTACTAAAAGTAAAATCAGGGCTGAGAGGTGTAGGAGCAAAGGAGGAAAAGATGATTTTGGTTTTTGGTACACATTACCCAGCACCCATTACACATGTTACTAGTTCCAAATTTTCAACTTCAAGTAAAGTTGGGGAGATGAGTTGAGTTGAGAATTGAGGATGAAAAGAAGTTTGGAGTAAATGACTACAATTTAAAACACTAGCTACATTAGTACTTACAAATTCTCTCTCTTCTACAAGGTTTGGATTTTTGGTTTGATTTCTATAGAATGAGAAGCAGCATACGTAATATACATCATGTACATTGTACATTGTACATACACCCAATAGTCAAAAGATATCGTAAAAGACTGAAAAATTTCTATTCATTTCTCTCTTTTATTTTTTTTTTACTCTTATTATCTATTTGGGTGCTGGAAATAAGCACAAATGGGAAATGTTTTTGGTTTTTGGAGGATATTGAAAGAAAATGAAATGGAAAATGAGAGATGAAAGGCAGCCTACAGCCTACAATCTGTCAAAAAATTAAAGGGAGAGGGAGAAAAATGACCCTTCAAATCTCATTCCATTTTACTTCATACTTCGTACTTCATTCTTCAATACTCTTATCCCTAAAACATGAATTTTCTACGTAGCATGTTGTACGTTGTAATATAATGGATTTTGGAACAGAGTGAGCAATGAACAAGTTCATGTGAGATTTCTCAAACTAAAAACTCCACAGAACATGCCCACACTAATCCAGCATTTCACCATGTAGTTTTGTAATGAATACACCCAAAATGTTAAATTGTTGAAGGGGTATTTCCTACACTGGAACAGAGTTTGGTGTCTAGATTCTAGATTCTAGAGGAGAGGAAAGTAAAGTAATAACGAGTAATAACAATAATTATTTTGATCATCTTACCCTTTTCCATCCTGGAATCGAGGGTCAAATTTCCTCACGGCTGTGATAGTAGCATGAGTTCTTCGAGGATTGAAATCCGTCGTGATATTCCACATTTTATCCACATTTGGCTCTATACCAATAATACGAAGTCCACTCTTCACTCGAGCTCTGTAATAAAAGAAAAAGTTACCAATTTTAGCAATTTATTTTTCAAATGTTTTACATCATTTATTATAATTTATAATATTCCTTTTTTTCATCTGTCTCTTCTTATTTATAAAATAACCATAATATATTACAATAAATACTAAATACTAAGTTTACACATTATTTTCTCAAGCAATTTCATATTATTCCTTTATTTCAGGAGGCTGAAACTTGAAACAAGAACTAAAAAAATAAATAAATATAGCATTTAAATAAAGTATATGTATTTTTCATCCATGGATGTTTTAACTGTCAGGTAAACATTCTATGCTATACACAATAGTGTATTCAATTTTGTAGACGAGCTCAATCACAAAGTATTTTTTTAAATTCCAGATTTCCAGATGTAGAATGTAGAATCTCTTCAAAAGAATCTCCAAATGACTTTTGCAAAAAGATTCAAATCCAGAAAGTCCAGATTTAATTACTTTCTATTTATTATTTATTCCACTCCTTTTTACATTTGTACGCATATGTTTTACACAGCAAACTAGAGAAACTACCAACTACTAATTAAGCAACCTCAGTCTTTCATTCTATTGATTATTAGCTTGACGATGAATGCAACTTGTTACCGATACCCAATACACTTGTGTACCTCTAACTCTACACTCTATACCATACATGATAAACATATAGTATAGTATAATGTGCGAATGGGCACGGAAATTAACTGATCTATTCACAATCCAAGTATACATGTCTTTTACAGCCTCAAAATAATAAAAATAATGATGATGAAAGTCCTTTTCATTCCTTTCACACTCACATCTCACATCTCAGATACTGTAAGTACATAATATACCTATATGAACATGTATATATTACATTACACATGGAGCATAGAAATAGAGAGCTCACGTTCGCAGTAACAACTTGTTAACGTTTCCAACATTAACGAATTTTACATGTGGTAATATTAATGCTGTTTCCTTACAGTGTTTTATGTGGATACTGGAAGAGTGTGAGAGAATGGGAGATGAGACTGTGTACAATGTACTAGTAGAGCTCTGTCGTTAAAATTTAATGTAGAGTAATGTACATCTAATATTCTTACTTATATTACAAGCCTTTTCATCCTTCATCGTCCATTTCCATTTCCAAAGAGACTCTGTAAGGAGTAAGGAGTTCGGCGTACCAAGCAAGTAACACACACACACACAGTAAAATTAATACTCGAGGAAAATTTTGTGTCTCTTTCATTCTAACACACAAGCTACAAACTATACCGAGACTGTCTGTCGTTATTCTGCATGTCTGTGATTTGGACATTTTCCAATAACTATCAAGTATCACAGGCAGAATATATTATAAGAGGCTTACCACGATGCCTTGGCTTTGACTTGAGCCTAGAGTCTTGAGTCTTGAGACTTTCCCAGCATCTTCCCATCCAGCATTCCATCCATAATATCATTCATGCTATATTATTTTATACATGATGTAGATGTTGCAGTTCAAGTCTCAACTTGAAATGCGTACTTATTAACGAGCTCTCTATGCCTCAGAATACTCTTAGATGTTAGATAGATATAGATGAATAGATGGAGTTTCAATATATTTACATGTTACATATTATTCCGACAATGCCAATGACAACGGGAGCCTATCTTTGTATGTATGCATAAGTTGATGTATTCTGTGACACTGAATATATCATACGATAAGTAGAAATCAGAGTGGATGCATGTAGATAACAAGCTTTAATGTCTCTGTGTGTGTGTGTGTGTTTTTTAAGCATGTTATATGAAACAGTGGAAATTCATGCACACGTACTTACACATAATATTATTATTGTATATCTTGTGTAATATGTATGTATACATACAATTGGAATCTGGATGCATTCTAGAATCCAGAATCTAGAATCTAGATGTTAGGCTTATTTACCCTAATCTACACACCATCCATTAATCGATTTTGCACAAGAAGCACCGGGAGAGATGAAAGAGGAGAACACACACGGAGACAATGACAATGACAATGTGCGGACAAGGTAGAAGAAGAGAGAAGAGAGAAGGCGGCGCCGAGAGTTGAGATGTTTTATTTTCAAGCTCAGGTATCTCATAAATAATGCATGTGGCACACATACAAATACTAATACAAATACGAGTAATATACATGTGATACCTTATTGCATTAATTCTGAATATTACATATTAATCTATTATCTATTCTATCTTGGGCATATCATACTCTCGTTTGATAGACGGGGACATGTATAATGTATACAAAAGCCAATTGATTCCAACTACAAAGTACAGTCTACGATCTACGATAATTTACTATCTAAATAAATAAATGCATTTCTCTTGTTTCTCTGTCTGTCCAATACAAATAGAATGTAGAATGTAGAGCATATAATTCATTAGCATTATGAACGAGGGAATGATACGCAATAACTGTGTAGATAGATTCACCATTTTAGTATGTTTCTGTAGCTTCTAACAATTTTAATAACTTTGAGACTCGAGACTCGAGACAAAGAGGTAACTTTGAACACGCAACTTTGAATACGATAGATTCGACCTACTCCGATTTCAGATTGGATCTATATGAAGCAGAAATATCACCAGAAAGTAATTGTTTGTACTTCAGATTCTTTTGAACTGTGACACTGGGTTTAGTTTAAAAAAAGTAACAAGTTATGTTTTGTGTGCAAAGTGCCATGTCACAAAATGGACGGGATGAAAGGAAAATGGGTGTTGAAAAAATATGTAGTTCCTAGTTTCTACGAATACCATCAAAATTAGTGTATAAAGTGTAAATGGAAAACGGGATGGTTGCATTGCAAAATTTGGAAGAGTACATTAATATGAAATAAAATCTCAAATAAGGTGAAGCTCATTTCAAATTTTGCTAAATGTCCTACTCAATTCAACCCGGCTTTCCCATCTCCATTAGCCATTCTACATCTATATGTACAATGTACAAGGCTGTCTAACGGCAAGTAGAAAGTTTTCTTAATGATAAGTAATAATAATCTCATTTAAATCTTACATTGGCTGGTTTCCCCGTAAAGTTATAACAGACAAAGTACAAAGTACATACAAACGAGAATGGAGGAAATGATGGTGAAGTAAAACGACTCAGCGAATGAATGAGTTCAAGTCTAAAGTTCTTTTCCTCTACAAGATTTCCACTAGGTATTTTCTCAACTTAAAAAGAGTTAACGAGACTTTTTTGAGGCAATTCCACGCTGTATTTGGCATTTGGTATTTGCCTCTATCTCTATCTCTTTCTCTCTCTCTCTCTCTCTCTCTCTCTCGATCTGAACATCAGTGTACAAGGTAAATGGGCGAAAATTGGAAGTAAAATGAATCGTGTGCGTAAGTATGCGGTACCCACAATTGTGTACCTTGCACCTTGTACGTTGTACATTGTACATGGACCTCAAAGTCTAGAGTCTAGATTCTAGATTCTGGAGCAGAAGAATATTGCAAGGTAAAAGCTGTAGCTATCAACTAATGACACCGATTTGTATGCAGAGCACAGGTGGAGATTGAGAGGCAGAGGGCAATTGAGGAAAGGGAAAGAACCAGCAAGGAGAAATTTATGGTAATGTCTGTCGCGTCGTCGTCATTCACAGATTGAGTTGAAAGTTGAACGCCTGACACGAGGAGCAACAAACCAACCCGCCAGATATACTGATGTGACCCAGACATCCATTTATTATTATTATTATCATCATCATCCTATTCCTAGGACAAATACCACAACTACTATTCCTTTTTGATGTGCAAGTTGATACACCATGATGAACGTGATCGTGGAAGGATCAAGAGACGACAAAGTCATTCATTTTTTTACATTTAAGTCTAAAAACTGGAGTAGCAGGACAATTTAAATGAGACTCGTAATAATACTATGAGCTTTGAGGTAACCAGTAACCAAGTTATTAGCTCATCTCCTAAATTTATAATTAATATTGCCTATTTACATACTTCCCTTCCGCCGGGTCTGCACATAATTATGAGGCATGGAGCATGGAGCTCCTTTTAGCCCTAAAATTGTAAGAGTTGGAGTAGGAGAAGGAGAAAGAGAATATTTACATGATTATTCTAGTTTTCCTGTATGCTGTGCACTGTGCACTATACTTGTGCTACTACTACTTTGAACTTTGAATTAAACCTGCTAAAAACACAACTTCTGAGCCAAACATAAAAAAAATCAAGATATCTATTTTTCTTTTTGTGAGTGTTTAAGCTTTTGGATTAATGTAGAATGTAGAGTGTAGAGTGTAGAGATGTAAATGCACGAATTTCTATTGTATTTAAACTCTTTGGCGTTTTCAGAAGCTATCTTTATTTGTCGAATTGGTGAGGATAGCTTCAATATTAAAGCACTAGAAGGTAGAATAAACAATAGAGAACATGCACAGCATCACAACTGTAGTGTGTAGATTGTAAATGTACATGATTCCAAAATGTGAAATCCCACCGATAAAACTGTAGAAGAGCAGACAGTAGGCAAAGAATTTTCCCGTTTCCCATTTTCCATAGTAGAATATATCCTAATACTGAAATGACCATTGCCTATTGTACATTGCGCAAATGAAGCATGCTAAATGTGAGCATATCTTTTTGTCTTTTTGTATTTTCCATGCATGGTACAAGTAAATACATATAGATACATGTACAATCTACAGCAATACAAGATTCAAGTCACAGTGCACAGAGTCGAGGACCAGCCAAACTAGCAATGCTAGTGACGATAACATAACATCACATCACATAGTAGGACACTGGAATTTGTTCACAATCACAAAGCTATAAATTCATCTCCTCACTCATGCGGTCACCGGAGTCTACTTTATTAAATGGTAAAACATAAAACTCGTTCCCGCTCCTTCTCCTTCTCGTCTCTCACAATCTACATACATACTACATTACTACATACAACATACAGAACATAGAGATGCGGAAACGCTCATGCAATTCACAATTCACTACAAACTGACTGTACAAAGGACGAACGCACGACAATTCACAAAACAAGACAAAAGGACACAATATAGCATCAAGTATAAAGTATAAAACAAGGCAAAACAGTGAGTGGAAATGGAAATGGGAATGGAAATGAAAATGCTGTGTGCTCAGAAAGAATACAAAATTCGTACTTTTCCTCTCTTCTCACTCGTCGCCTCTACTTTCTACTCTCTACACTCTAAACTCTACACCATGAACGTGGTGATTGGAATTGTACATTATACATGCTACATTGTAAATAGAACGCAGTATTAGAATTTTGTTTTGAATTCCGCCTGTACCGCTGTAAACTTGTATATTATATATAATTGATTCAGTGTTTCTCATGGACTTGAAATTCCAATACGTACACTCTATACAACCACCCCGATAAATATTTCCATCTCGGAAAAGTTTTAGGTTTCTACACTCGTCTCGAATGAGCTATGTTGTGCTTTATGTTTGAATAATATAAATAAATAAAATGTGTCTCCGTCACCAATGGTAATTTCTCCTGTACAGATCGCCATTTCCTCGGTATGAATGTATTTTCATACATTCATACCATCTAACCACAACTCACACTCATACTTTCTCCAGCAAAATCCAAACCCCAAGCTCCAAACATGACCATGAATAACTCAATATATATACTTTTGTGGATATTTCTATACATGTTACATGTAAATTTATTTGGACACAACATGCGTGTCCAAAATTAAAACATTCCAGTTTCCAGTGGTTTCACTCGGTATTTTGGTATTTGCTATTCCGAGATAAACATGTCGTAAAGTGACATGGAAAAACAAGTGAAAGATTTTAGGTGAAAGAATAATCCGTTTATAATGCACCAGCTGGCGTTTCCTCAATCCTCAATATTTTTGTCGCTCCGTTGGTGTGAAAGAAGGAAGTACGGGAAATTGAAACACATGGCACATTGTACGTACGTATATTGTCATATCAGTTTGGACGAATAAATGCTACATGTCAAATTCCACAAATTCGACTCTCCCTTTCGACAACAAAAAATTTATGTAATTTTTCTCCATCTTTTCATTTCAATCAAAATTCAAAATTTTATATGGAAAACACACAAAAGAATTTCTTTTGATGAAACTATGGAATTTAAAGATACTATTTGTTCGTTTCTCTCCACTTTCTCCTTTCTCCTATTTTCTAGATCCTACTTGTAATGTGAACAATGAATATGATTACCCTATACAAAAAATCAAATTATAATTCTTCATTCCAAAGCCTCTGTAATTTTCATCATATGATATTCGGAAAAAAATTATATACCTAAGCTTCCTTTTTCCACTACTGAGAAGTTGTTGATTACGCTTTGAAAGTTTTGATCTTTTCAGTCCTGAGAAATAAGCTGTAGATTGTGGACTGTAGATGTTTGAAAGGACGAGTACATGAGTTATGTAAAAGATAGTTGTAGTTATGGTTCTTGTTAGTTTTCATGCCTTTGCCACGCGATAAGGCGATCTTCTAGATTTGATATTTCAGATTGAAAATGTGAGATTGTATAAGTAAGTAGCAAGTTGATATTGATAGCATATGCTTACCAAAGCTCAATGTTGCGTACATGGTATGGTATACTTAATATGTGTTCATGTGGGACACATCGAAAAACTGCCACTAGTTTTTAGATAGTTCCTGCATCACGTCCCGCTCCACTCCGTTATGGGATGTGAATGAGCATAAAACTAAAAATCTAAATCGTGGCAAAGCACGATTTTAAAACTCGCTACATGAATTCTTCATCGCGAGAGGGTAGCGCAGCTAGCGCATCCTACCCCCATCACGATAACACGAATAATGGTTTTCCCGCAGCCTCATACTTCCCACGGGACTCAAGGATTCAACACATTTAGACTACATTTTGAATTTCCCGCAAATTTTTGTCCACTTTTTTGTCCACTTTTTTGTCCACTTTTTTGTCCACTTTTTTGTCCACTTTTTTGTCCACTTTTTTGTCCACTTTTTTGTCCACTTTTTTGT
>JABASP010001777.1:0-25540 GCA_019776565.1 Sminthurinus signatus | reverse complement strand
AAAAATGAAAGCACGCTTATAGTGTCCCATTTGCATTAGCTATTTCAGAGCTGTCGTTTTAATAATGGTGTTTAATGGTAATTGTGAGGATTAATTCTTTAATACTGATTAATGTGCGAATGCGCGTGTGTGTGTGTGGCATTGAGTGAATGTGGTTACAAAACCAAGATTGAGTATTGGATATCGAGTTCAAATGGTATTTTAGTTTCGTTCTCCACTCTCCGCTCCATTTATGGTGCGTACACGGGAACTTTTGGTCTCTCTCAAAATTACCACACAATAGAATGACTTTCTTAATCCAATCCAATTCAATTCAATCGAATCCAATCCACGGCTGTAACTTCAATAAGGCTAATTCTATAATCATTCGCACTAACATCAATTTATAATTGTATTTAATATTTGAGCACCACAACATAATAAGAGCATAAAGGAATAAATAAAAATTATTATTGACCCCTTGTAGAGAACCACAGTAGAATTTTAAGCTCAGCATAAATATTAAGCACATTTTAGCATGCAAACAGAAAGGCACACGCTTTTTGTTGAAAAATTAGAGAAAAAAAAACCGCGATTAGTCATGGCACAATCCAGATTCAAATGACCACAGAAAACCTAAAACCTTTATATATAGATCAAGTAGATGCATTCCATTTTGCATAAAGAAAATGGAAATTTTCTGTCGTTTACTGTCCTACTTTTGAAAACTTTTCTTTTCTAACTATTGAATTCACCTGTGATTGTATGTATCTACAAAAGAGCAATGCTATGCATCAACTCTGTGGCTTCTTCTATCTTCTCTAGATTCTAGACTCAATACTCTAGGCACACGAATTACAAGATTTTAGTTTCCAAAAACATTGAGGAAAAGGGAAGCAAATGATAATCTTTGGAATTTGAGTCCTTTTAATTTCTGCAAAAGTATTTATTATTCATAATCGTGATTCGTGATTTACACATGTTACTAAAACCATAAATAGCTATAAGATGTAACAATGTAACAACCTCTCTTTTCTATCCACATCAACCAGTCAACACAAGTACACTCAATTTTTATTTATGGCCATTAAATCCCATATGTTACTCAATCACTAAACTATAAAACATTTGTTATCATATCGCTGCAAAATTTGTATAAAATGTGAAAAGTTGTCGAATTTATCCATTATCCATGTATTGATATGGAATACAGAATTTGGATACTCACATTTCACATTGCTCATAAATCATTGTTCTCAACTTAAAATTTCAAATACTCAAATGCTCAAAACTCAAGACTCGAGAGATTTATCATTCATTTTTTTGTAGTATGTATAGTCAAAACTGAATGTCGACTGTCGAATATCGAATAGGATGAGAATGGTACAATAGTGTTACATCCCACACAAAATCGTCCATATTCCATATATTCCATTTCAAAACATTGTACAGTACTGATTTGTTGCATCCATTCAAATAAACTACTACACGAAAATGAAAAGGAAGAAGAGACGATGAAGAATAAAAACTCATCCAATAAATTCATAATGATCATCCGTTTTGAATTCAAAAAGTATAAATCAAAAGGAGGCAAACACAAATCTCCCTATATGAATTCCATATTCCATAGTCTGTGTCTGGGTATTCAGTATGCAAAGATGTTGTGAGTTGTGTGATTTAAGAATTTTGGATACTGAAATGCTTTTATATAATGGTAGACGACAAATAATTCACGGCACACACACAGTCGTATAATATACAGACTACAGACATACACGGTACACAGGCTGATGGTGAAGGATGAGTAGAATAATGATTGTACATTGAACATGGTAGAAAGAGGTGTAAAATAAATAAATAAATAAATACCTACGCATTCACATTTCACTCTGGGCAAAAAAAAACCAGATTAGAAAATCGAAACACTCTGTTTTTGTAGTGTTTTGCCGGCATGAGGAATACAAAATATACGGACGATGGACGAAAGCCCATAATCCATAATCCACAATCCACACTTTCAGTTTCTCTCTCCTTTTTTTTCATTTTCTTCCGTCGACCCTTTCCTCTAATTTTTCCCATACTCCATACTCCATACTCTTCTATATTCTGTGTAAGAAGGATAAAGTATAAAGTATGAAGGAGGGAAATATTTACTGATAGGAATATGATACAGTGTTATACACTGTATAACATATAATATATTATAGTAGGAGGGAAGCGTATGGAGTACAGTGTACACGGAAGAAAAAGAGGGAGAGAAAAAGAGCTTGACCACCAAGGTAGGTGACATACGATGAGTGGGTAAGAGTGTTGAAGAATATTAAGAACATTAATTAGTGACCATTACATTACATTATTGTCTGCTGGTGTAAACCTTACAAAATAAATACTCTTTACTCTTTCTACCCCTATCAGTTTCCAAAAGATGGAAAAGCTATAGCTCATCATTCTTATGTGTTTACACTTGGATTATTTAAGTACAGTATACTGTATAGAGTATATTACATGCAGCACGCTGTGGTTCAAATATGTATTATATTATATATGAAACTGTGTAGGGATAGTGACGATAAATTTGTTCACGATTAGCCATCAGCTTAACAAACATAAAATCCAAATCCAGTTGTAAAAATAATACAGAGCTCACCTATTCCCTAGTAAAACAAAACATGGAAATCCTTCTATACATATTTACTTGGAAAAAAGAAAAGGATAGAATGTAGAATATATTATATTATATACAACGTAGAAGAGGAAGGCTGATACAACAAATATATCATTGTTAGCATTACGATTACGATTATTATTGTTGTTATCATTATGAATTCCGGGTAGAAAAAAGGAAAAGTGTGGGAAAGAGGGAGGGAGTTTGGATGAGCGTCTTGGGTCATGACCCGTGTAGTCGGTTCTTTTGTAGTCTATGACATTGGCCACTGCGCCAGAGACTCATAAAGCTCGCTCGCTTTTTGGGATACCGCAAACAAGGAAAAGAAGCTGAATGCCGAATGCCGCTAGCTTGCTGTAAATATACTTATTGTAGATATACATTCAGACTCCGACTCAGACTCAGACTCATACACAAAACACACACAGATACACACTTGCATCAAAATAAATATACACACTCGACAGCACATAACATTATAATAAATATTATGCACAGCAACCTGATACAATCTGTTGTATTTATTTGCTCATTCATTTCATTCCTCCCAAAGGGTGATACATGCAATTGAATTAGACGGTCCGACGGTATAGCTCCAGGAATTTTTACTCACATTTTCTCTACATTTCGAATCTGGAGATACATTTGTTATCATTTAGATACAAATTATATATATACTTTATATACCTTTTGACTAATGGCCATTACCTTGAAATCATTTAATTGATATGCGTATGTTGTGTCTACAGATACGAGATACAAATCTACACAAATCTTATAAATCTAAATACATACTGTAACAACTGCAACTGAGAAACCTTTAACTTTGAGAACTTTGTAGTTATGCACTTTAGGTAGTATTTGTTTATTATTTTTAAATGCAATAGTATACGCGGAAAAACAAAACTAGTGTAACTTATTGTAAAGGCCTATTTGTGTATAAATTGAATAAATATACTTTTCAAGCTCTAAGCATTTATACTTTCAAATGCGATACAAAATCAAAGTGAGGATTTTTTTTTAGGTTATTTGCATTTCTTATTGCTTTTATATCACATAGTTTCCAATAATACCAAGAACATCAATGGAAAGTGTGTGTGAGATAAAAAAAGGTTTTGAAAATCTCATAACAAGAATGATAAAGTCTTAATCGCAAGCTATTGTGGCTTTATCAATAATGATTTATGTTGTAAAAATAAATATGGGTTTTACCGTCGTGACAAAGGGGCAAAATATCCAGGCTTTTTTCAGCACTTTGTAGACATTTTAAACTCACTTTTGGGAATCAAAGTGTGAACTTTTGATTTTAATTTTAAGGCAACGACATCCTTGTCCTATATTGAAAAGAACCATGATGCTTTCTACAGCCATAAAACTCATAACTGATAACACTATCTTTAACCGAATGGCTCAAAAGTCTATGGTGTTGGATCGCTTATATTTACAGTGCAAAAATATCTGTATATTTTTAACATTCACATGTCATTAAAGATAATTTTTTAACAAATGACTTCTTAAAAGTTTTTTATTACATTTATTTATTTTTACGAAGAATGAAAAAGTCTATGAGAATTTATAAGGAGACTTTTTAGACTGCCGTCGGTCCAGCAGAAACTCTACTATAAATCATAAATTATGGCAAATGACTGCCGTTTAGTGAGTCTACACGTCAAGATCCCATATAGTCTATTATTTATCTTTTATCCAAACTCTTTGTTTTTGTCCTTGCATCACGGAAACTCTGAGGAAAACTAGTAGATTTGTCTAAGTTGTATAGAACACTACTAATAATGATAATAGTAATCACAAGACAAAGATAATAATCATTAATGCTAACTAACGATGGATTGTAGAACACATGGACGGACCAACAGCCAATTTTGGTTAGAGTTATCTACAGAATTTGCATAAGATTCGACATCGACACGATGAGGATTTTGAATGTCTTGAGACTTGAGTCTTGAGCTATATATAATATATATTCGGAAAGCTTGGAGTTTGGACACACGATACCTATTATGTAATAATAATATTTTAATGAAAACACACACGAGACACTAGCTCAAAAAATGATCATTATGACTGAGTTTGTACGTACAATACCCAACGAATGTACGCAGAAAGAAATGAAGGAGTTTAACACAGAGAGAGAAAAGCATGTGTAATGTGTAATAGATGAATAGCGTGCATTTCACTGCAGACTGCAGAAGTATGTACTATACTTTAAAATAAGTTTTGATATGACTTTTCTCTCCAATATGGTCATAATTTAAGTTCTATCTTTCCACCTTATTAGGTGATTTCAAATTAGCCTTTGTACTTCATTCTCTCTGTCTCTCTTTCTTATTCTATCTTCACCGATTCTATTCTTTTCTTCTCTTCCTCTCCACGTTTTTCATTAGAAGCTTTAAGTCCTGTTCATGTTCGATTCCCGTTCTCGTGCTCTTTTCATCATTTTCAGTCATAAAATATCTTCAATATTTGTGCCTACAGCACAAACATTCAGAAAGTCATATGGCACGACAATAGTTTCTATACTTTCTACATAAATAAACAATACTATAAACTCGATTAGGGCACATATACTTTTGCACTTTTAAAGTATAAAAAATGGGAGTAAAATTTGCTTTGCTACAGTCAAAAAGTTACTGTTTTTTACGAGTAATTAAAAGTTTCAATAAGAAAGCTTTTTCACCATTCAAGAAATAAAAAAATATGCATATGAATTTGAAAATCAATATTCAATATTCGAATTTGAATTCGAATTGTAAACACGATTATCAGCTCCACGCGCTTCGTGATAACAAAATAGATAATGTGAAGACAAATTGTAATGGCATAATGGTATATTATTTGTAAATTGTAATACAAAATGCTTCTAGCTACACTCGTCCAATTTAGAATTACATATTACATGCAAAGTTCAAAATTCCAAATATCACACATAAATAGTTTGCATGATCAATGATCCGTGAACTATGTGTTATTACAAATTACGGATATTCCAACAACTACAATTTTCCAAAAGAATTTCAAGTAAAATTGAATAGGAAAAACTGAGGTGAAAAGTTGAGAAAATTTGAATACTAACAACATGAAAAGAGCAAGAGAAGAGAGAAAGAAACAAAGAAAGAAGACGAAAAGGTGTTGAACTACATGAGGCACCTCTTCATTCTTCATACGTTCATACATGCATGTAATTTGATGGAGGATTTGAAAAAGGGATAACAGAAAACAGAAAAGGAGAAAAAAAACCTCGATTGGCTTCACATGAGAATGCAAAGAAGCGTATGTATATTAACATATCTACTACAAGGAGAGAGATAAGAAAAAGAGAGCGCTGGGGAAATGTTAAGGAGCTTGAGTTTTATGTGGTACTTGAGTAGTTTTTTGGTCCATTTAAGTCTGACAAAGAGTAAAAAGATGGAAAAATATGGACATATTATGACCAACTTAAAAAGACTCCTAGATTTTAGAATAGCTAATAATCATAGTGACAGCTAACAGCAGTTAATGCATAAGTACAAGCCATACATCATTCTCTATATTATATGCACTGTCTTCTTGCATCCTGCAAACTGTACACATGTATAACATCTATAAAACATCTTTTTTTTTCGAAAGCCGTAAGTCTAATATAGTCAGCTTTGGTTTGGTTTAAGTACAGCCCAAAGGAGAAAAGCAAACGGCAACGCACGTATAATCTATACACGGATTTAAAAAGCATGCCAACATAATTTTACTTTTGAAAAATTCCCGTTTCAAGTTTTTTAAATATTTTCTTTCAGTCGGTCTACTTGGATTCAGCTTTAAAACATAAAGCTTAGCCGATACACGCACTTTTATTATACATGCACAATGTACATTGTAATATTGTGTTTTACTAACTAGAACGTCACTAAAAAGGGATGACTTTGCATGCTGATTGCTACAACAAGAAAAAATTTTTGAATTTTTTTTTTTGAAACATTTTCAGGGAAAGTCATCTTCAGATATCATTTCATTTCAAAGGATTCAATTTATACATTATGAGATAAACACAAAAAATTAAAATTAACCAGAACAGACAAGCAAACAAACAGTGATAAGAATTCAAGTTTGAAAACATTTCATGAGAAACCCGTAAAAACATAAAAAAACTGTTTTTAACATCTGACATGTAGTTTTGCATGAAGATGGATTTTGAGTGAAAAAGGGAGACAAAGGCTACATTATGTCAAATACAAGGAAACAATGAAGAGATGATATTCAAAGCTGAATGTACATTGTACATATTACACAAACTATAACGAAATGAAGAGTTTTGGTGAAGGATAGAGTGATAGGATAATGAAATGATAATTAGACGACCTGAGGACACACACAGTCGGGGGTTTATTTTTATGTCCATATCATATTATGATCATCTCAGTGCTCAGTGCTCAGTCTACGAGTACTTACACTTACACTTGTCTGTCTTTTTTCTTTTTTAAGTTTCTGTTTCTAGTATGTATTATGTATTATACACTGTGCAATTCACTTATCCCGCGTCTACTTATTGACTCACAACGGAAAGATTCATGCACAAAACGTCCTAGTCACTCTTTCCCTCACTCACTCTCTTCGTAGTACACAAAACGGAATAATAACCATCTAAAAAATCATCAGTACATACACATACAACAAACTTTGACAATGATTAGAAAATTCTATTTACACAAAAATTTTCAGAGCGGACAATACCATGTTGATATTTGTGCTTTATGCCCATACACACGTGAATACAGCATAAAGTATAAAGCATAGCGTACAAGCTACACCAATGAATGTTTGTACTAAAATTAGAAGGTATTCGAAGCTTCTAATTGTAAGTGTACATACATAATATATGTATTATGTATACCTCTTTTTAACCATGCGTTGTGCACACCGCACCGGTTTCCCTTCTCCCGTACTTTGTACTAGAGAACGGAGAACTGAAATAAATAAATAAATGGTGCACGTATTTTACACACGCACCTTTTCATGTATTGTTCTCTATCAGTATTAGATAATTTGATTATTTGTTCTCACATATGAAAATTGGTATTGAATTTTGAATTTGCTGATCTATTATAGAGATTGCAAGATTAGCCAGTCCATGAAATGTCCTAGTCCTATTTTACTGTCAATAATCAGATGAAAATTGTCCTGTCATTTTTTTCTCTTTTTCTATTTTTCAACGTTGTGTCCAACAATTATGTGTCCAACTATCTACAAAATTCCTAATAAAAGGTTTATGATATTTTGCTTTCCTGTAAAAATGTGGAAGGAATGATGTCGAATTATGAATACGAACACTAAAGCTTCAATGAGCTGCAGTATTCTGTTTACGCATAAGAATCGATTAGATAGATACAACGACAAAAAAAACGGCGAGGGGAGAGTGAAAATACCAGGCCAATGTGATCTCATAAATAATTTCATTAAATGACACTGTAGCGTGTCTTTCTCTAGACGCTGTGTAGTTTTTGCCGTACAATAATGATTTATTATGATTTCCATCTACTTTGTACTTTTTGTAAACAGAAAAAACAGAACCACGACCGACATGTATATTTCTATTTAGTCCATGTTCATTTTTGAGCACACTGGAAATACAGACCTACAGATAAACATTGAGCTGGATAAGAAAGTAGATATCACGAAGAAAAACAACAACAACTCTATTTTTTCTAAAGCCTTCAGGACTCAAAACGCAAAAAAGTCTCCAAAAGTTTCAGTGCTTTCAATCTTTCACATGTATCGTTATAGAAAACACATTATGACGGTATGTAACAAATTATATGGGACATGGGACGAAAGTTCCGATCGATTGACCGGAGAAAACTCCGGTTGTTGACTCAGTGTTTATGCTTCCGTAGTTTCACACTACGTAAGACCACAGAGAGCACCGAATCATACAGTAGAATCAGACTTGTCATGTCACTCTCTATGACAATAAAAAAAGAAGGAGTCGTATATAAGTTTGTACTCATCATATGAAGAACATGGATATAGATATAGATATAGAAATTACATGGAAAGGATGCAATTATCGTCGTCGGAACTAAATTCAACTTATCAATTATTCTTCTTCCCTGTATTCTGTATTCGCTTGACTGGAAATCAAAAGTAAAAAATGTATGACATGGTCGTTGTTTACACAGAAGTATGCATGCATGATTCATATCCATCAGACACTAGATAAACAAACTAGAGAGGACGGAACAAACCTTGAAAGCACGAAACGAAAGACATAATTCTGAAAAAACATGAGAACTTCTATTATGAGAAACACTGAGAAATTTGAAAATGTTTCTAAAGCTTAAAATCAGCGTTACATATCAGATACAAGAAATAATATGCAAAAATGCTGATTCTCCTCTTCAGTTTCCAAGAAATCGTATATCATATTGAAACAGCTTTATACATGACAACTCGACTTTGGTCCAAAGTTTAATTCTTCAAAAAAGAGTTAGAGTATAATTGCATAAATTCAATAAAGATTGCATCAAAAACAGGTAGTTCTCTGGAAAAAGTAATTTTTACTTTCAATAATTGGAATTACGACTACATTTTTAAGTGGCAAGTACAAGTAAAAGCTGCTCATTTAAAAAAGCCCGGTTGCATGTCTCACGTCTCAATAAATTCAGTTTAAATAAACTCTGAAGTAAAATTGGATTTGAGTTGTTGAGGTGCATTTCAATTGCTTTCAATTGTTATCCAATGTTTGATGAGTTGTTGACAGCTGATAGATTCTTGCCAACTCTTATCAAACTCTTTGTACCCCTTCACATTTCTTTAGATTTATAAAAGTAGATACAAAAAATTTCGACAATTTTATCAATGATCGGTCATGATAAAAAAACACAAAACGATGCCTTCATATTTTTGTTCATACACTTTTAAAAATCTTGGTTGATTAACATGATACAGTTTACAGTTAGAAAATTCAGGTTTCAGTTTGATTTCTCTGATTGAAACGTTTTGATTTTTGGTTTTTGATTCCAGATTCTCAGCTGTCGTTGTATGTTGTATGAAATTTATACCAAAATTTTCTTATATCAATTGAGAATATGATACGAATGATCATATACTATTGTGGACATAGATGCATCATAAACCATACATAGATACACATATCATAAATATGATGATGATGTTACAGTGAATAATGAGGATGATTTGAGAGATAGCATGTGGTAAGTCATGAAGTGTCATTTGTGTTGAATGTCGTTGTCATCGACATTGTTGTTGTTTTTTGACCCAGTCAAAGCCGACAATGTACAATGTACACATTCAGACTTACAGAGAGAGAACCGCCGTGTTGTCACACACAATAGATGAATGGATATGTACAGTAAGACGGAGGAGGAAAACCGGGAGTAATTTTTTATACACTATTCTTTTACATACATCAAAATAACTACTCATGCTTCATGCTCATCCACTTCCACATTCACATACAAGCAGTCGCAGTCCAGCAGCAGATGATGATACATGATGACAAGACGGCTTAATGGTGCACACGAAATCATAACATGAGATTTCTGATAAAACGCAACGAGACAAACTGCTGATGGTAAAAGGCAACTGAATTGCTACCCAATGTACACAGCACATAGATATCATTGTCTACTGTAAGCTCTGCTTCAAACGCATTCTGCTGGTTCAACAAGAAGGAAGAGAAAAGAAGAGAAACAGAAAAGAGTACATAAAATGAATTTTATCTTCATCTGGTCACTCAATGCTCAATGTGAATGCTTTGTCCTTTGTCCGTTGTAAGTATACATATGTATGCATTATTATGTAAATATTGACACTGGATATTGCATTTTAATAGCTTCTGTGACCGAATCCTCCACTAGCTACTCCACACAACAATGGGGTACATTTACATTTACATAGGTACATTTATAGCACTTATATGATATGATATTTTGAGACCCGAGTCCGGAGTTCCAAGTTGCAAGATCAACTTGTTGGGTTCATCTTCCTAATCTCAGAGACTTGAGAGACCAAAGGAAAAATCAAGAATGACTGCCGAAACGATCTGAATAGGACAAAAGTCAACGGTCTTCGTTTATGCATATTAGATATAGAAAGAGAGAGAAATAGATGCAGAAATTGATCACAATGGAATCAGATGAAAGAAGGCTCTTTTGTCGGCATCTTATACGCTGACATCCGAACTCATACACATGTCAATACATTTAACTAGTCTGGAGTAACAAGAAAGAGAAAGAAAGAGCGAGAGTAAGCATTGAATATTGAACATTGAACGAACAAATCAAGAACATTATTCATATTATGTTCTGTAACATGTAATATGTAATGCATCCTGCAGATTTATCATGATACGTATAATAAGCTACTAATAATCCATGGAGGTATACAACGTGTAAAACTGCATATACATGTATCTATTTATAACAAATTTTCCTTTCATGATGGAACAAGCCGTGAACATTTGACTGTGTGCTTTTTATGTATCATGATAGTTTATAATATTATAATACAATCAAAACATTAGGATTTACTTCCTATCAATCAGTATCAGAATTAGAAAGAGAGCCAACAGTAAAACAATCTGTATGTATTATGTACCTATACACTCACGACTTTTCCATCTTACCGCAAAAGATAATTCGTATTTACATTTTTCTCACCCTCCGGCTCTCGGCCTTTGCATAGTTGATAAGTATACCATTCGGACATGTATGATTTGTACTACACAAAATACAAAATGTATCTTTAATGTACAATGTAATTCAATAACCGACCTCACGCTTCTTCCGTCTACTCTAAAAAGAATCAAATCAAAGTAATATGTAATATGAATACTCTGTAATCTGTAACATGTACGTACAAAGAATAATTACAATAAAAAATAATTTTCAATGTAAACACGCATTCATATTTACTTTTGAAAGTTTTAAGGAAACTTGAGCTTTGTTGCGGGTCTGCATTTTACATAATATAACAAGAGAACAGTCTAAAATCTATAGATAGAAAGAAGAGAATTTGCCAAAGGAACATTATTATACTGAGGATGAGAAAGAAACTCTTGTCAAATATTATTCTATGTATGGAGTTTGGAGTATGAAACGTTTCCCGTTTACTGTAGACTTTAGACAAAAGACCAAAGACACAACATTGGAGGATGAGGAAGGAATTGGCGTTTGTGTGTTCTGTTCTGTTCTGTGTAAGCTATCTACACCAAACTACATGCATTTTATTTATTTATTTATTTCATACCAAGTATAATAATATTGACTCTTGACTTGAAATTTGAAATTAACCCAAAGGAAAAGATGTGTCAGGATGTGGATTTGGATGTGCAGTACTCGTTTTATTACTGTTATTATTATTGTCTAAGCGAGAAAATAAATGCTGTTGAGTGTTGAGTGTTCAGTTGAAGACGAAAAGATAGACTAGCCCCGCCTTACTTTAACGGTATGCTTGCATCTATATTTTGTTACGTTTTCATACCAACTACAGCCTATGCTATACAGATGTATTCGTATATTCATCACTTCATGACACATGATAAAAGTGTATTACTGTTCATTCCTGCTTCACCTATAATCTATATACAAAAGAACACCTCGCGTACGTCTACGTCTAAGTTTGCGTCTGCGGCTGTCTGTCTTAATCTAAATCTTTGAGTCGCTCTGTTTTGATTTTTTTTATCTCAATCTTCAAAAACCTAAAGATTGTACACTACGAGTAAGTAATTGAGTTAATGTTACACATTACAAATCTGTCTTGCGTAGGCATTTTGGAGTCAAGGGGGAAAAGAGCAAGATGAACACATCTAGTATCTAGTGGAGAAGATGATGATGCTCTGTGACTTTTGAAAATATAGGGCGAAGACATATTCAGTTCATATACTTTTCATAGATCTCTTGTGTATATTCACTATTCATACTGTAAAATTGAATGATGATTTGATGAACTTTAATGACAATTTTAGTACAACTTTCTCACATTTAGAATATTAAATACATACATCACCAAATCCGTATGATTTCACAATAATTGAAAAAACCTACCTAATACCTAATACCCTAATACGACCACACCAAGTTCTTCCTGGAGGTCAGATTTTTATGATAAATGCTAATAATCATTACAATGCCTTGATTTTTTGAAGTGGGATAATTTGTAAAAACATATTATTTTTCTGATAATAATAATAATAATTGGACGTTTTAAAGAAAAAACAATGTAAAAAGTTTCTTGAATCATAAGTTTGAAGTTCAAATTCAAATTCGAAACAAATAAATAATAAATAACATAAATAAAAATACGACCAACTATTTTTTTCACCAGGGACTGTGCTGACTGCTGACAAACTTATGAGGAAAATATATTAATTAAAAAAACATAGGATTGAAATTTTATAGACACAGAATAGGTTGGTTTCTGCCTTGTGTGTTGTGTGCACCGGACATTGAATACATTAAATGGTCATGTGTACATTGTACATGGATTGTGTATGCAATTATATAGTAATGTCAATTATTACAACATGGCGAATTAATATATGTGCAGACGCAAAAGATTTGACCACGACTATTAACATTGAGACTCTGAGTACCTGACTTGTTACTCCACACGCACATAAATAAGTTTCCTGTACACTTGAATCTACTGGTCCATAATTTTTATGCATACATCGGACATGCATGTACCATGTACAAAAACAATTCTACATACATGTAGATTGTAGATACATGGGTGATACATAAATGGACGTACATCATTACATGTGTACGGTGTAGATTTGTGTGTGCATTTGCATGTTGTTTTTCAGTTTCAGTGCTTTAGGTTAGTCAAATACGAAATACTACATATTGAGTATTGAATGTGTGGGTGTGCAATGCTTTGTGATTTTTTGTAGCTACTTCAGAATTCAGAATGCATGTATATAAAATGTTAAACTTTTTATTATACATACATACGTTTCCAGTTCTCACTTTACACACATTTACATACAATGTCCCAGTCTTTTAACGACTAGAGAAACTAGAAACTAGCAACTATTGCAGCATTTACTAAAATTTCAAATACTTGCATACATATGCATATGCATGTAGATTGTACATTGTACATGGATGAGTAGAAGTAGAAACGCAGAATAAACGCACACCTGAGGACAAACCTTTCAACGTATGATGTACATCATCCATACAATATTCACAACAAAGTGTATATGCATGCATGCATGTGTTTGGTGTGTGGGAATGTAGAGAAGGAAGTTGATTCAGATTATGTTCCTCTCTCTCCCTATCCCTCTCCCTTCTTCTGTCATTTTACCTCTCCACTCTCCACCCTTATCTAGTTGACTTTGTCCGGGAAACTAATGGTAGGTTGACAAATTTGACGATTGACAATATATAGTTGTTGATCTATGATTCATGTATGTACAATGTAAAACTCATTCTTCTCATGGAATAAACTAGAACTATAGAAAAGCTAGAAACTGCATTATTGTCCTTGGTAATGGAGCTTCATTGTGATATTGATATTCATTGCTATTTAGTATTTGGTATTTACGTAAAGCAATGCTCAACTGTTGTATTGCATTTTCTCATTTTGCCTATTTATTTGACTTTGGGAGTATCTCCAATCTCTAACCTCAAATCTCTAAACACCCCATATAAAACTTTTCACCCATCTTGCAATTTTTATTTTATTTGCATACTTTTGCAAAGTTTTCAATAAAACTCTGGTGATAAATGATGGAAAAACTTTTTCTGAAAATTTTAATTGCCCTTTATATTTAGATTCAATCCAATTTGTCACACTTCTTATTTTTAGATCAAAGCTTTCACCTTTATTATAGTATATCTTTAAAAATAAAGATCAACAATCAAAACGGAGCTTTTTTTATACAAGTAGCATGTATTTCTAAAAGATAACTATATGACGATATGTGAGGACAATGAGGGTGATGTGTGACGTGCATGATGATTTTTTTACTGTGTTGTAGTCAAATTCCCATGCGTAGTAGATCAATAATATGTATAATGGATAATGTATACAAAGGAATAAATATAAATGAAGTGAGGTGAAGATTTACAGTGGAGTTATTAGTGTTAGAATTTGGATTGTTTATAGATGGATGGCAAGATAAACACTTAGATGGTTGGATATATTAAAGTAGATACGGCGAAAGGTTTGACTAAATAGTAGATACATATGCACCTTTGAGTGTATATTGTACATTGTACAGATAAATGTATGCAGTATGCATCTACACTGTGAAACACAAGGGAGGGATGTACAAAGGCACCTGTTGTATATGATTGTATATTGTACAGGATTGGATTCCCCTCTTTCTGTGGTGAATGGTGAAGCTAAAATCTACACTGTGCTTTTTACGTTTATCTCCATCTGTAATGTGCATTTGAACGCTGGTTCCTACCTGTAGACTCTAGACTTTAGACTGTACAGTACCCAAACTCAAACTCAAACGCAGCAACAGCAATAACAACAACAGTATGAGTAGATTCAGAGACGAGTGAGGTGAGCTAGCTTAGCTGATCAGATCCATCCAAAAAATCCAACACGAATTTTCTTACTCACTCTGAAAAACTTCAACTATCCACTACAAACTATACACTATCTATCTACCTGTTTTTTTCATCTTTCACTCTAACCCTGTCTCGCTCTCTCAGTACTCCTCGTCAGTATACCTTTCTCAATTGCCTTTCATTCACCGTCAGCATAATACATATAATCCTATCCTATCCAGTCCAGTCCAGTCAATCCAGAAATCCAACAAGTTGTACCCCTTTTCAAACTCTCTATTGTTGTAATACTAATATTATTATTATTTTCCTTCGTATGTAGAATATCATACCATGTTATAAGCCATATAAATAAGTACGTACATGTACACGAATATAAACAATACATTTATCTTAATCTTTTTTTCTCCATTCAATCCTCCTCGTCCTGAGAGGCCACTTAAGAAAGTCCACCAGCAACCGCACACTTGCGTTAGACGAAATAATTAGTCCCATTTAATTCAACCCTTCCGAATTCCTGATTCTAAGGGAGAGAGCATGTGCGTCAGGCACTTGATTATCTCATCTATTTATTTATTTATTTATCTCTCAAGTCTTTCAATCATTCATTAATGATTATTATTGAAAGCACGAACCGATTCAATTTCAAGTATCAAGTCAATTAGTAAATACGAAGTTTGAATAAAAACATTTGTACATCGAATGAAAAGTATACTAAATAAAAACAACCGTTTTTAAAGTGCAACTTCAATTCTCATTCACAATAATAATAATAATAATACCACTTAAAGAATGGAACTAAAAATTCATGAAAGTTAATAAAAAAAAAGTGTTGGAGAAAGCTCATACCACAAGAAGAAACTTGTATCATAAGTTATGATTCATAACTTAAGTATCAAACAATGCCAAAGTAAAAGCACAGTGTAAAAGTGTGAAAGAGATTTTGCAAGCAAGTGCAAAAAGTTCCATAAAATCAAATGACTTTTTAAAAAACAGTGCTGATTCTATTCCATACTATTGAGAGAAAATTGTTTTAAAAAGTTGAAATTAGTGGTAATCTTGAAGAGATTCAATATTCAATACAACCTATTGTGAATTGTGAAGTGTGTGTAGAAGATAAGAGAATTGAATGAAATTGCTGTATGTACGTGCATAGATCATACAAATAAAAAAATTGTGCCTTTTTTGTTTCCCACGTTGGGATTTGTTATTGTTATACTGTTAAAACTGAAGGAAGCAGACAAGAACGAACGAGGAGAAGGAGGAGGAGGAAGAAAAGACGTTCTTATGGATATAGTTGAGCAAGAAAGTATAGACCATGTTTAATAGAATGTAACAATGATGATTGTCAGCAGTATTCCTAGACGTAGTAATAATAATAATAATAGTAATAATAATGATTGTTTTTTCTCATTGGTGTGAAGAAGATGAGTTGAAACATTTTGTGAAGTGCCATGCCACGCTAATAGAATCCTCATAAATAATTTTATACCAATCGTTAAAGACAAAGAAGAAAAAGAAGAGCAAGAACAAGAAGGCGACAACAACGAAGATGAAAAACACAAAAACAGGCATTCATAATACATAGTACATACTACATACTGCAGAGCATAGTACATTTACATTGTACATGTACAATCGGACACACGAAAGAAAAAGAAGAAATGCAAAAAAATTAATATAACACATTAATAAAACTTCAACTACCCTCTTATCCCGTCCCAGAGTGACAGAACAGTCATTTTTATTACAATTTCAATCGTTGTCAACCACTCTGCTCTGACTATCGACTGATCTTTTCAGATCTTGGTGCATAGTGTAAAAGTGCTCTATTTCTTTGATATAAGATATAATATTTTTGTATGTATGACTTCATAGTCAACATTTTTTTGTTTCCACATCACAAATTACGATACAACCTACAGAATATTCAATATTATACAATCATAAAAATATCTGTATAACAGATGTGTCAACATTCATTTGATTCGAGAATTGAGAATCATAAAATACAATTTTTAAAAACTGTTTTTCTTTCCTCCTTTAAGTTCATTTGTGATGGTGACAATTGACAATTGACTATACAGAGTACAGAGTATAGTAGTTAATTTCCATTGAATTATGGGGGGTGCCATTATAACAGCTACTCTGAAATATTAAATATCCTACTTGTATGACACAATGTTCTATGTGCTGTGATTTTTCCCCACTTTATTCCGAAATTTACAGCTCATCCTTGTCATTCTCAATTTATATATATTATATGTGCTACACATCTTCAGAAGAATCGATATCAAAGATACACATCATATCATGATATAATACATGTGTGGTTTTACTGGATTCATATGTGTAACAAATAAACAAAGTTAATACTTAATACAAAGAAGAAAAAGAATAAGACTGATGATTATTCTTCAAGATAACAAGACAAAAGATGCGAGTAAAGTGTATGCATCATTTTCTGTAGAGAAGTACATTATAATATATAACAGTGCAGTCTGTGTCTGTGTATTCAGTATTCAATATTAAAACCGGCTCGGTTTTATAGCTGTGGCAGAGGATTCTCATTTCCCTTTGTTGTCTCTACTCTACACTCTATACTCTCTTCTGCATCAGCACTGGACATTCAGTTCTGAAGATTTTATGAATGAAAATTAATGGAGGAAAAGACGACACAAAAAAATCATTATTAAATACATAATAAATGGTGAGAAAAAAGAAAAGAAATATGTGTAGTAGATTTTTAGTGACTTTTTAAGTTTTAATTTTCTGTAATATACTTTTTTTGCCTTTTTGCCTTTTTGCACTTCATTCAGAAATCAAATCCGCTCATTCATCATTATATCGTCATCATCATCATTATTATTATCATGAAGGACTGATATCTGATATTCATAATGATAAAATCCTGACAGGGAAAGAAGAGAAAGACTTCTACAGATTATAAATTACTTTTACACATTTGGACTTGGATTTTGGATAAGAATGAGAAAAAAGTTGTTTACCAGTATAATATATTCCTTTGATACACTACGGTTGTGATTTGTATTCACCAGAACATCATAATAACGTTGTGAACTCGGCATTTGTGATTGAGAGACTAGACTTTTGATGTTTGGTATTTTTCTTCAGACAACACATATTCAGTATACAAGTATTTAGTATTTCTTTGTGACAAAAAGTTTCGGAGATCGGAGCATCACAAGAGAAAAACAACATACGACAGTGAAATTGTTCGTGAGCAGTGAATAAATTAAGTTTTTTTTGTGTTTGTGTGTGCATGAGACAAAAAGAAGAAGAAACAATTATTCTCAAAAACTCAGAAAAAAAGTGATTTAAAGACGAAAGAAAGATGAATGAAAGTGACTTTTGTTGTTGGTGAGTTGCATTGATGTCTATGTCTTCCACATTGACAGTTTCTCTCCCGACATCTTCTATTCATCCGTCCTCCATCATCCCGCCGGCAGCTGTAATTATGCCGATGAGATCGTTCAGTACGTGCTTACAAGTGACTATGACTGAGTACGCGAACGACGTCAATGTAAGTTCACTAACAGTATAAAGTATAAAGTATAACATGCATAATATAATATTACACTATATATATTATAATTTATACCTTTTCTTTCCCTTTTTCTCTCCTTTATGTAAATTAATTGATCACTCATGTCAATTACTTCATGTTAACAATTCTCGTTCGTTTCGGTCCTTCCACTGTCCATTGTCGTCTGAGTCGTCTCTCTTTAACCACGGAGAACAGTCTCAAGTCTCAAAGATAAGAATAAAAAATAAGGGCAACAACAAACTATACAATAATATATACATATAGACCAGCTGATATAGTCAAAATTCAAATGTGTGTACAGTCTAAACTGTAAAGTGTAGAACTGTAGACTGTAGACGTGGAAACTATTTCAACTTGAAAGGGGGTGAAAAAATGTACAAAAAATATCGACTTTATAGTTACACCTTGATTCTTATACAAAAAAATTGGTTTTTCCCCTCTCGGAAGATTTTCTTGACGTAGAAAGTAGAAATAGAGACATACGCATACGCGTTATCTGAAAGGAATTCTTAATGTGTTGTGTAAATTTAAATATTATACAAGTTTCTTTGACTCAAAATTTCAAGTGTAAGTGAGCGGAATAGTAAAATAGTAAAAATAATATCACATAAACTTGGGCTGTACAAAAATCAGAACTGTGATTTGAATCATAACTCTATTACACACAACTCAATACTCAATGTTTAAAACTACGAATACGACCAGAAACATGGAAAATTGGGTCAAATTTTAAGCCATTGTATAGCCTAAAGCCTACAGTAATGTAGTGCTTGAAGAAAAGACAAAAAAATTTGTAGAGTAAGCATTAAGCATATTCATGTATATACATACTTTCTTTCTAGAAAATTAGGAGGCACAGTGTCTACTATTACTACTACTAATAATAATGAGACAAATTAACTAAATTGATACCCACAATCCAAAATATTATAAGACTGTAATATAAAATCAGCCGACTACACATTACATTAGCACACGGCACATTTATTATATTATATTAAGTGTTGGTGCGTGCGAGAGAAAGAGAGAGAGAGAGACAGAGCGAGGATGAGAGTGAAATTATCAAATTGAAAAAGCGTGGGTCGATGAAGTAGTGAATTAAAGACCAAGTGTGCGCCTTCATAATAACAATCACATATCACATATTATACACAAAAGTGAAACAGTCAGAACAAAAGAGGAGAACAGATAAAGTCATTTAGTTTCATTGTTTCAAATAGCATTTCAAAACTAAACATGTGATACAAGACTATTAGAGATATTGATGTGTATGTGTGTATGTGTTGTGGATAATGGTGAAAAGTGCTTGGTCTTCAAAAATGTTACAGTATTTTGTATTATACATGTATAATACATCCACAATGTGTGTGTGTATTTACATGCATGTATTTTACTATTTAAGACAAAATGTCTCTGTCTCAAGTCTCAAGTCATAATTACTAGATCTATAAGTTGTTATCAGTACTACAGGATTGTGTCTGTGCGGAGGAAATGAATCTTTTGGCGACAAATGATTGTGATGGTTGGTACATGTTGAGGGAATAACGGAGATCAGACCAGTTCCTTATCTCTCATTAAACCATTGTTCTCACATACAAGGATTTAACTACTGAGTCGAAACCCTCGAGTCGATTTTGTTTAATCCAACAATCTCACATCTCAACCCTTGAACTATTATTATTATTGCTTTTTTTTTCTTATGATGACTCTCTCACTCTCTCTGGGCCATTATAATAATACACATCTGTAGTGGATGCATGTGCGATAAGTGATAAGTATTAGTTTGGACAAAAATTTTCACTTTGATTTCTCTCTCATCCCCCTTTCCATCCACCACGCATCAATAATACACACAAACTCACTTTCTGTACTGCACTGTACGCTGTACGCTATACAAGGTACAATTTACAAGCCCAGAAAAGACAGACAACTTTACAGAGATAGATAAGGTATAAATATAGATTCAATATTGAATATGGTACGGATCCAGAAAGAAAATGAAATTCCTCCACATTAGATTATTCTTGGTGCTCACTTTTATTTCAAGTTGTACTTCTGTGTTTTATTATTATGCCGCTATCACTTGTTT
The DNA here is from genome assembly GCA_019776565.1 of Sminthurinus signatus. NCBI lineage: Eukaryota > Metazoa > Arthropoda > Collembola > Symphypleona > Katiannidae > Sminthurinus > Sminthurinus signatus. Next base: position 4,700 of record JABASP010001777.1, on the reverse strand, counting down.
GGACTTTGGATATTTTCCGAACCACTTTTTTTTGTCCCTTTACGGTAAAATTTTCTTGTGTTTTAGATTTTAGACCCTAGATCCATTTTTACTACCCAAGTCTCAAGTCTTCTTATCTCTATCTTTTTGTATAGCATTTATACATTTCAAGATTGTTACATTTACATCATGATCAACTTGTCAAATTCAAATGTCTTGAAGACTTGAAGTCTGGCAATGTGAATGTACAGTGTTTTTTCTCAACTAAATTACTCTTGAATTCTTGAAAATTTACACCTATATATGAACCTTGAACCCCTTTTAATTTCAGTACAACAGCATTTCTATGGTGAATCTAGAACCCTCTATTTGTGCCCAATTTTTTAAAATCAACGTCTACATGTTTCTCTCATATATTAAAATAAATCCCATCACACATACATGAATTCCTGCACATTTTTATGTAACTTTTAATCAGGGTTCAGAGTAAGTTTTTATATAATATACCCTTTACATAGTACATAAAATCTACATTGTATTGTATTTGAGAAATGTAAAGGTTCAGGTGTAAATTGCATTTGATTAAACTACATAATATGTAATGTAAAAGTATGTACATACTGAGTTTTGGTACAACATATTGTGCAGAAAATTGATGTCTGACTTGAAATGTTCAAAAGTTGAAGTAGCGATAATAAAACTAGAGGAAAATTGTAGGCAATAAATAATAATATCAAAAGGGTGTGAGATTGGATTGGTTTGATCAAACAAAGATTAAATTTGCAAACTTACGAGTAGATCTATCCATCTATATGTTATGCATTATGCATGCATACTCTGTAGTACCAATCCTTATACAGGATTACTTACATATTGCATATTACTTATTAATACAACAATAATAATATAAATGTAAATTGCAGAAAAATCATAAGGCTACAAACTACAAACAAACAGGTTGACTAACGAATATGTAGTTAAGGAAAATATTACATAAAACAAGTTGTCTTGCCTTTTGTATGATCCAACATTTCTACAACGTACAAGGTTACGTATTTATTGTCTGGAATTTTGTTCCTCTAGGATTTTCTTTGTGACACCTTAACTTTGAATCGTAAACCAGGATACATATATATAAAACTATATAGAATTACAAAAGTTTGAGTAGTGCTTGCAAAAATATTATACAAGTGCAGATTAATAACGCTTACACAGTATACAGTATTTTAGTAGAAAATCTGAATCCATAATTTTAAAACTGCACCACATGTAAAGAAATCTCCTTATCAAATTATCAGATCCGTGCAAAATTGTTTATTGCATCTCATTTCAACTTGATACAGGCCAATTATATATGGTGTGAAAAAGTTAATTCAGGCTTTTGATTTCCAGTATAAATGCTAGGAAATGAATCGCCATTTGATTATGGCGAAAGAAAATTTAAACTGATAAAGTACTAATATAAATACATATCTTGGAAAAAGCTTTGCACGGCTTGCAAGCTACAGTTAAAACTCGACATACAATTTGGACTTGTGATTTGGTCATGCGTTTGGTGAAAAATATTTTTACTTTCCACAAATTTTTGCGTGTTTTCACTCCTGTTTATTCATCTGACTAAAAGTTCAATTTTTTATAGCTTTTGACAATAGACTATAGACAGAGAGTAATACATAGTGTAGACACTATAGCAGAGAAAGAAGTTGAATAAAACTTTGTACTTTTTTCTGTCAAATTAATGTATATTATTGTTACTTATAATAAACTAAGAGATTGTGTATATTATATGTACCGCGACAGAAAGAAAGGGACACACCTGTCAAATAATTCAAGTAAATGACATGAATGAAATGGCTGGATTGACAACGACAAGTTATACAAAAGTAGTACCGACCACACACAAGACGAAATGAAACACAATGTATGAAATGAGAAATGGTTGAGTTGTTGTCATTCATGTAAGACGCCATTACAATAACACTACTCTTAGGTGACACTTTCAGTCTCGCAATACATGCGAATACTAAAGTAATCAAAAGTAGACTATTGAATATTCATTGATGTTGAAAAACACTAACACAAGAATAGTTGTTTGTACAAATATCAATTTTTTATAGTGTACTTTTAGAGGTATTGCGAGACCAAGACCCTTGTTGAATTACATTTCTATGTACGAGATTCATTTTTCAATCAATCAAGTGATCTTCAAGTCTACAACATATATAGGTACATAAAATGATTGTTTTGTGTTTGGGACTTGAGCATAATATAACAAGAAAAGTATACAGTAGTTACTTGTCCATCCGTGGACCGTGGACGTATGAGCCAGAGAGAGAAAGAGAGAGAAAAAAGTTGTTTTGTTGTCAGTTTTTAGCAAAGGAAATGAAGAAAAGTTCATTTAGTTCTTTCTATCATTTACCTAGTATGTATTAAATTTTATAGCACATGATTTTAAATTACTTTGGAATTAATTTCACTTCAATGTTGAAAAAATTCTTTCAGATGTGGCAGGAAATCGAGAACGTGTTGATGAGTGAAGGTCCACATGGTGGTCGTCCCAGCTCTACTTCAAATGGTAATTCAAAAATTTCAAATCCAAACGGAAATATCATTCATTCTAAAATAATCAAAAGCTAACTTTTTACTCCAAACAGTGGACATATTTAAAAACAGTTGCTAGAATAGTAGAATTACTAGTACAGATAGAATCCTATAGAATAATGTAAATTTTCCACGTACATTTCATGTTTTGATATTCATCATAATGATAATTCCTATCGAATAGTCTCATCTTCCCTTGGTCAACCACCAGGAACGGGACAAGGAAGCTTAACAGCACAGTCATCACCTCTAAAGATGTACATTTCCCAAACTTCACCACCTTCTTCCGTATCATCGACTTCACCTGCCTCCTCATCCTCCAATCAACAATACATTAGTTACACAAACAACAATAATAGTAGTAGTAATAATAATAATAATAGTTCTACTGGTAATAACTACCCTGTAAGTCATGGAGGACATACATGTAGTAATACTGAAACACCAATTAAATGTGAGGTAATTGACTCACCCAATTCCTCAGGGGATCACCATCAACAACACTCACATCAAAATCAAACTCATATAAATTCGCATCATCGACAACACAACGGGAATGGTTCTAATGATTTACTTCATTTTCGTGATTTCTACGGCGATAGTTTCAAATCCAGTCAAAATACTACTACTATGAATAATAATAATAATTCAGTTCCAAATGCAAACCCAAATAATAATAATAATAATAGTGGTAATAGTGGTAGTAATAATAATAATAATAATAATAATGTGAATAGTTCCAGTGTTTTGGATTCAATAAAAGGTAATTATAGTCCCATGACCTCTGCGGATTCACAAGGAGTTGGGATATATAGTGGTGCAACAATGCGGTGCTACACGGCAAATGGAGGAGATATTCCTAGAGACTACAGTTCATCAGATTCTTATGATCACCATCATCATCATCAGACACTGACCAGCACTACATCCCCTTATGCAAATGGACTATCTTGTCACTATTCACCATCGAGTAGCCCACAACAACAACAACAACAGCAAAATAATCAAAACAGTTTAGATTTAAACGGCCATCATCATCATACTAATAATAATCACAACAGCAACAACAACCATCATGGTCATTTAGTTGGTGCTCCTGCTCCTATACAAATTCCTCATCCTATGTCCTCCCCATACTTGCACCACCCATCCAACTGTATTGATCATCATTTGAGTAGTACGACAAATAATAATAGTAACAGCACTACGAGTAATAATTTGAATATCAATTTAAATTTAAACTTTCAAGGAGTTCAAAATAATTTGAGTAGACTTCATCATCATCATCACCACCATCATCATGGGCCTGGTTCTGGTTCTGGAACTGGCACAGGAGTAGGGACAGGTCATCATCTTCATAGTATTACCGGTCCACATTCCATCCCTTCCGCATCCTCAGCTGCTCACTATAGTTTTAAAGTCATGACTCCCCCTTTATCACCACATCCTGGGAATAATTTCATCAATTCCATGTCCTCTACAAGAATACCAGCTCCACATGGACAACTTCAAATCCCCAATTTACACCATCATCATGACCATTTAATTCATCATCAAACTCCTCCAACTTCCCATCATCTTCACCCTCATTCCCAACATCACCATTTATTAGGAAGTGGAACTACCACTACAGCTAATAATAATAATGTTAGTAATAGTAATGGGATTGGTATTGGCATTGGTATTCCAGCTGCTCTACACCAATTTCAAATCCAAGATGTTCCGTCCATTCCACCAGTGACCGCAAAAGTCAAAAGGGGTCGAAGACGGTGGGGAAGGAAGAAAGTAACTGTTCATAGTTGTACGTATGCGGGTTGTGCTAAAACCTATACGAAAAGTAGTCACCTCAAGGCCCATTTGAGGACTCACACAGGTGATTGGGGGGGATATATACTGATTAATATACTGTTTAATATACTTTCAGGATAAATGTGCTTCATTAAGGACTAGGGGAAAACTTCAAAGAACAATTTTCCCGTTTCGCGAAGCTCAGTGCAACAAAACCACAACTCCGATCTTCATGATCGACATGCCAAATTGAAGGTTGATTCTTCCTCGAGTTCCTATGCCCTGTCATTTTGTCAAAATCGGCCATCTTCAAGGTTTAAGTAGGATTACCC
>JABASP010001776.1:0-25542 GCA_019776565.1 Sminthurinus signatus | reverse complement strand
AGCCATTTCTCTTAGCCAGAGTAATAGCCATTTCTCTTAGCCAGAGTAATAGCCATTTCTCTTAGCCAGAGTAATAGCCATTTTTCTTAGCCAGGGTAATAGCCATTTCTCTTAGGCAGAGTAATAGCCATTTCTCTTAGAACCGAGTAGTAGCCATTTCTCTAGCGTCATTCCGACCGTGGCGCCACCGGATACGGATTTTATTATAGTGTGTGTAGGATTATACTATAAATTATTCAAAAGATGGTATAAAATTATATGGTGTGTCTTAGAAAAATGGAATGAAATAAACAAAAGACAATATTATGAATATAAAATATAAACCGAATGCAGGAGCACGAAAAAAGGTAGATTCTCCACCAAAATACAATAGTAAATAGCTAGAGAAGATACCATAATAATGGAAAATGGTTGGGAAAATGAGAATGGGTCTCAATTCTCAATGTGTGTATATTTTTCTTGGCTATAATAGCTCCGTTTCCACTGCTTGCATAATTAATTTATGAATTTTATCACTAGACTCCACGATAAACTATAATATATACAATACACACTGCACAATGTACGCATGACAATAATATTTGAGAATATCTGTAGAAGAAAGAGTAGGCGTCTGTTAAGCAGAGAACAGTATAGTAAAGAACAAGATTGGCGAGTCAAAAAGTTGGATGAAAACAATGATGATTATGACGAGGATGAAGAGAAGAATCGAAAAGAAGGTTGAAAGTTGAAATTGACAGGCATACACAATACACACTCACAAGTCACAAGTGACAAGTCACAAAATTGGAAAAGGAAGAGAAAAGAGAATACATTAGGTACACATAAAACGGAAAACGGAAAAGTGAGCAGAGTTGAACTTGTAGATTGTAGATTGTATAGTTTGAAGAGTTATCAGAGCGCGGGGCATAAAGGTTAAGTAAGTAGAAAGAGTACATATACACACACACACAAACACATGCAGGTCGATCAAATGGACAAGATCATAGAGTTGACGTAGTTAAAGTCAGAATTAGGAAGCCAAGTACTCAATCAAAGAGCAAGTAGAGGAGGAGGATGAGTGAGATTGAGAGTGAGAATGAAAAGGGAAGAAAAGGAGACGGGGAGAAATTTATAATATGAATGCGGCACATAATAGACTTTGAGGCAAGCAGACCTACTCCAGAATCTAGAATCTAGAATCCAGAATCCAGTCCAGAATATCGGTAATATGGGACATGGAAACCGGTGGTGAAATTCTCTCTCTCTCTTTCTCTCTCCTCCACGACCCCGAAGGACCCATTCACTCTTCGAATCATCTCCGTCTCCCTTTTCTCCTCTCCTATTTTCTCCTAGATTTCGATTCCTTCTCCTTTTCCATCTCATTCATTCATTCATTCGTTCGTTGTCTTCCTTTCTTCTATTTGTTCTTCCTCTTCCTCCTTCTTCTTCAACTCTCTCCTATCATTCTATCCCAAGTTCGGAGAACATAATAGCCTTCTCGCCAACTTTAAAACGTGATCAATAGGATAAATGGCTCTTTTCTTAGTCTTCAAACTCCCACTTCTTAACACATAACACATAACACAGACACAGACAGAGCGGGTATAAAATGTACAGTGTTCAGTGTACACAGAGTACACATTCAACATCATCTTCACACAAACACATTACAGACTCTCTTCTTCTTTTGCCTTTCTCCCTCATCCTTCTTCTTCTTCTTCTTCTTCTTCTTGTTCTTATTCTGTCTCATTTTTGGCCCTTTTCCCTCCTTGTTTTCTTCATCCTCCTCAAATGCATATCCTGCATATCCTGTTCCCTTCTTCTGCTCAGAGTTTAGAGTTTAGAGATTAGAGATGTGCGATGCACTCCTCTTAAATACAAACATACATGTATATTTTGTATTTTGTGTATTGTGTATTGTGTATGCATTGTACATTGTATGAAAAGGCAATGAAATGAAATGAAGAGACGAGGACAGAGAGACAGAAAGACAGAAAGATGTACAGACACCACACAACAATTCCCTTTCACGAGTACTTTTCTCCCCAGAGGCTTCACATGTCTCCTATTATTTTGGTTGAAAGTCGTCACCAGCATTGATCGCATTATAATAATGTATTTTCTACTCTCTGCACTTTCTCTCTCTCTGTCTGTCTTTATACTTCTTTCCATGTCTCTATTTCTATTTCTATTTCCATTTCTATTTGTTGTATTTGTGTTTGTGTGTGTATTTGTATTTCTTGACTCATTCCAAAGATGAAAATGAAAACTCTTGTTGTTGTTGTTCCCCTTTGTTTTACGCCGTTTTCTCTACACTCTTTAGTAAAGAAAGAATTGTAAGCTAGAGAAATAGAGAGAGAGAGCGACTTTGAATCGTTACGCCTATGAATTTTCTATAAGATTTTGCCTCCGCATTTCATACATCTGTACACATTGTACGTTGTACATACTTTTGTTATATTATATATTATATATAGATGCTTACACATTGAATAAGGAGCAATCCAAGTCTCAAGATTTCACAATACACAATACACAGTATACAAACTTATAGTATATAAAGTATAGTGTTATGTAATACAGAAATAAATGCTTTCGACAACAACACAACAGCACAACAGCTGAAGTGTACAATGTACATTGTACATAGCGGACCGGATAGAAATAGTGTAGCAATAATATAGTATATATTATAGAAGCGGGAGGGAAATAAAAAGATGATGAAAAGAGGAGGAAAAGCAACAACAACAACTGTACAATGTAAACCGAACAAGTGTACTACAGTACATAATAAAATATGTAATATACATGTAGTTCATGAAATGCTCTATGTGCGGATGTCTTTCTCGGAATCCGAATCCGAATCCGATTCTCCTTCTCGTTGTCGTTGTCGTTGGCGTTCAAAAACATAAACCATAAACATAAAACAATCATACCAGAGCTTGGACGGACTTGAGACTTGAGGCTTGAGTTTTGAAACTACAGTTATGTAGTCTTCATCACATTCAAGTCTTCATGTGTCTGTCTCTCAGCCTGTCTTTTTGTCTTATTCTCTCTCCCTCTCTCAGCTTCATCTTTTCATAGTGTCTTGAATCTTGAGTCTAGAGTCTACAGTATACAGACTAGAGACGGGAGTTGGTAGTTTTTTCCTCCTTTCAATGGTATTCTCTCCTCTGGATTCTGGATCCTCTATGGTAATGGTGTATATAATATTTTATGAGGAAGTGAAGCAATACATGAAATATAAATGGACAACTCTCCACTCTCTTTTTCATCGTCTGTGTTGCTGCCGAGGCGAGTCTTCCGCCTTTTGTGCCAAATCAAACTGCCAGGTTTCAACCAAACTCAAGTAAAGTAAAGAAAAGTACATAGGCTCTAGATTCTAGGTTCTAGATTTTAGGTTCTAGGATTATATGAAACACTCCAACACAATATGTATTTCGATGAGGATTCACCATTCACGTTTTTATGTCTGTCTACATTCTACTTTCTACTTTCTACGTGTATCTAGTATCTACTTCTGGTAGTCGTCGTCGTCTTCATCGTCATCGTCAGTGTCAATAATGGGCATGGGAATGGGAATGGAGAGAAAAAAGATGATCGTACGAGGAAATGGACAGGTGTGAGGGAGTGAGTGAGCGAGCTAACCCACAATCATACCCATCCAACTCTGTCTCAAAACACAAAACACAAAATCCACCACAACTTTATAAGTTATAAAGAAATGAAACAAACAGAAAGGAGAAAGAGAAAAATTCTACACTGTTTACTCCTTCCACACATCACATGTACAATGTACATTGTACAGCTTTCTATTGTATATTGTCTACTTAAAGGAAATACTGCATCAAAAGCTCAAAACTCGAAACTCAAAACCATTCCAATTCCAAGAATCTTTCCACCGGTTCCGTCCACACCATTCACCGTTTCACAATTCACAACACTTTCTATTTTATACTTTTTACTTTCTCAGCTTCTAGTACAATTTTAATTCCAATTTTCACGTTTCATGACGACGGATAACGGAAAAATACAGCTGCTACTCTTGTTTTTCTCACTCACAATCCTGTCCATTCTGGCTCCATTTTTAACTTTAACTGGATTCTAAAATTCCACTTTCACATTTCAAAGACATTAGAAGATAGAAAATGGAGAGAAACCACAAATAAAATTATTCTAAGCTTTTAGACTCCAATTTTGTGCTGCGTATTTTGTATTTTGGGCTCAGCTTTTAATGTAGTAAACTGAAGCATGTGTGTCAGATAAAAGCCCAATATAATTGTGGTGATATCGACACCAAATACCAAGTAACAAATACCAACCACCACGAAAAGACAATTGACACATGACAAACCAAAATCAGCACGTCATCACTTTGCCTCTTATTCTTTTGTATCATGGCACAAATAACTATTTGTATAGACAGAAACATAGATGATAGCTCTCGGATCTCCAGTGTAATATAGCTGTAACTGTAATAGGAGCAATCAGTAAAAAGAGTAAAGAGTAAAGAGGAGAAAGTAGATGGACAATCTGCTTATATCAGAATAGAAATAGATGGATGATAGAATGATAGAACTCATTCCCTAGGATTGCTACCCAACATGATAATGATCAATTTGCCTTAGAAAGAAAGAACAGAAAGAAGAAGGAAAGTGAATGGCACAATGGAAACCACAGAGGGACAAAAACAGTGCAAGACACTCAATTGGTTTTCTTTCTCTTCTTTTCCCCCTTTCCCTCTTTTATATTCAACGTTCTACCTTCTAGATTCTACATTCTACATTCTAGATTTTGTCACATTAAAATCCTTATCGCGCAAAAATAACATTCAACTCGGCTCGTAAAATTACACAGCCACTGATGAGTCACGAATCACGAATACAGAAGGAGGAATACAAAAGACTTTAGGGTTTAGATGGGAAACTCCAACTTTAATTTACAAAGCCAGTCAAAGAGTCACAATCTACAGTTTACAGTGTACAGTGTAAAATGAAGCTCGCATACAAACAACGTGCATCATACCCTTCTTCCCTTTTTACTTTTTACACTATGTAAGCTTACTATTGTAATTCCAACTTCCAACTTTCACGAGTCTTGACTCTTGATTCTTGATTCTCAAATCTCAAATCTATACATTATACATAATGAAATCTTTTCAAATCACATGTATAAATTAGCCATTAACTATAAAAAAAGATACCTTGAGGGAAAACATTAAAAATCTCTGGTAATATCTGAATTCTGGATTGCTGTTGGTTCTTCTTCAGCTTTTTACCCACTTTAATCATTGTGCACAAGGTCAGCGGAGAATCAGAAATAAAGCAATTTGTGTCGCTCTGGTAAATTTCAAACCTCAGAATGACTTATGCTCTTTGTAAAATTCTGTGAAATACCTGCATATTCATGCAATTAAGCTTTCGAAATTCAACAAAGGAAGCACAGAAGAGAGGAAGCGACAAATTCAAGTAGACTATGCTTTAAATTGTGGATTCCAATTTCTGATTGCTACAAAAAATATTGTTTTGCATATGAACTTTTAATTTTTTTAAACTACAAAAGTTCTTCATGCTTCATATTCTGTTCCAAATTCCAGCAAATAGTTTAATTAGAATGAGAGCCTATAATAGCTTGAAAATTTGGGAAAAGAGGGAACAAACAACAAGCATGCTTAAAATACATAAAACAGTAGACACTGTACTTTTATCCGTTGATTTTGTGAATAAGAGAGAAGAATAACAAAACCCAAGATTTCGTTTACTTCTTTGAATACTTCTGTACTGTTTTCCCTGAGTACAAGAGTAAAAGGAAGAAGGAGGAAGTGTAAGAGAAAAGAGACGGAGACACTATGAAGAAAAAAATACCATCATTTGCCGTTCTTGGTGTCTGTTTTCCCTTCTATTGTGACTCGGCAGATCAATACACTGAATACTGAATACGGAATACAATGCAATCTCAATAGGCCATTGGAGTTTCATTCTGTGTTCCGTACATTTGTAAATGTACATAATATGTACGTGTTTGTGTGTGAAGAGTGAAGGGTAAAGAGTGAAGAGCCAGAAAAGGAGACACAAAACATAGAGGACAAAGACAGAGACATGGAAAATAGAACCACAGTGCGTTGACGGTTGACGGTAAATGTAACTTTGTCCAAATAAATATGTATGCATTGGCATTGGAATTTTCCCTTGGATCTTGTATAAAATATCTACACTGTACATGTGGATGTCTCATCTTGTATTTGTATTTGTATGTACAATTGTAAGGTGTAAGGGTATCTAGAATCTAGAGAATTTGATAGTTTCCATCCTTCTTTCTCCTTCCTGTACTTCCATCTCCATCTCCATTCCGTGTTATTGCTTTTCCAAGTTCTCTCCTCTTTCCTCTTTTCCCTCGTATGGATATGGATTTGAATTCCCTTCACCTTTCTCTTTCTTTTCCCTTTCCCTTTCACCCTACCAAGAATCTGGATTCCTGAATACACAAATAGGAAACTCTTCCCTCTCCTGTACGGTTTACAGTTTACAGTGTATTTCTTTCCAGTCTGCACCATATCATAGAATATCAAGTATGTAGTGTAATGTCATTTGGAGAAGATGTAGAAAAAAGCTATTTTTTAGTCTTCAGTGTATCTGTATCTGTTCAGTGTATTGTATCTTCATTCTCCATTCTCAATGTGATCAAAGTACAAAGGAGGGAAACCATGTGTCCTAAACAGACAGACCAGAGGAATCATTTTCTCTCTATCATCTATCCTCAACCATCAACCATCAACCATCAACCGTCAACCGTCAACCATGCATGTACAATGTACAATGTACAAATATGATTCTTTTCCCTTTCCACTTATAATCTGTCTATCTGTTTTCTATTTGAATCTACGATGTGGAAGCTCGTGCCTACAAAATATACATGTGTATTGTTAGAGAGAAGCCCTATGTAATATTACGTAAATTAAACTTTCCAGTTTCCATTCATTTACTTTTCCTTTCTTGCCCATTTCAAACAGAAAACCTTTCTTGGAGCTCCCTTCAATTTTCTATCTCCTATTTTCTACCTGTTCCCCATATAAAAGAAGTCAAAGACAAAGTCCACGACAATGTCAAAGTTCAGAGTCAAGACTCAAGACTCGAGACATTTTCATACAGTCCCATTGAAACCAAACAAAATCAAACCAAATCCACTGGACCTGCAAAAAGGCTTCCTCCTCAATCCATCCCATGGTGAAGGTTACGGTATGTAGATTTTTGACTGTAGTTAGAACGTCAAGAGTCAAGAGTAAAATAATTGCAAGTCGCAAGTCAAAAAAAGAAGGAAAAAGTAGGTATTGAGAATTGAGACATCTTTATTCTTTATTCTGTATTCTGTATTCTTTGTACCGTTCAAATTCAGGCTTCGTGCAAAAGTCAAGTCAAGAAAAGACAATCAGATTCTAGACTCAAGTCTCAAGTTGAATCAAGAAAGGGTAAAGTAGTCAAAATCAACGTCAAAGGACAAGATGCATAAAAAAGGAAGCACGCACATGACAAGTGACTTTTCACAAATTGAAAAGTCACAGGGAAATCAAACTCTTTCAAACTAAAAGAGTACACAAAAGACACAAGGCACAAGCGATTGAAAAATTATAGACAGTAAATTGTACCTCTCTTCCGTAGCGTATACAGATATTTTATATTTCTTTGTCGTTTTAAATTTCGCCATTAGGTTAAACAAACCACAACGATTTAAAAAAATTTAAAGGTTTGCAGATATTTCGTCTTTGATCTGATGAAAATTCCATGAATATTGAATAATGAACAATGAGAAGCTTAACAATACAAACAGAAACAGGGTGAGTAAAATCCCAGTGGGAAAAGGTCATACTATAACTATAACTACCACATTTTTTTCGTTTCATTTCCAGTGTTGATTGACTAAAAAGTAGATGGATAAAAGTGATAAGTGGATACACATTTAATTTCAATTTACAATTTACAGTGTACACTTTCTGCCCCACAAAGTGAAGGCTGATCGAGATATCGAGATAATGCGAGCGTACATCAAACATGAACTATCGCACCAACTTACTATACATGTATAATGTATACTCTATATTAAAAAAGTATGTACACCAGCACTTGTGAGTTGTTTCTGGTAATAAAAAGCTGCGGTCCGCGTTCCATCTCATTAGCTCTTAATTAAGATGGATGACCCTGACAAACAAACTTGCTTTGAGAATGGAGATTTGAGCTTTGAGCTTTGAACGAGAGGAAAGTAAAATGTACTCTTTCTGGATTCTGGATAGAACTGGATTCAATTGTGTTGTAGTTTGCTTTGGTTTGATTTAAATTTCGGAGAAGGTGTACAGTGTACACATTTCACATGACTTGAAACGGTTTAAAAAGTGTTGAAAACTCCTGTACAAAACAACGTGTATGTTTGTATGTGTATGTTGTATGGCCAATTACAAAGATAATGATCGCATCCCTGCCTTTTATTTTTTTACACACAAAGGGCCAAAATGTAGTATGTACAATGCACATTGTACACTTGATGCTAGATACTGGATTGAATTGGAATGAAAGTGGAACGATTGAAACTGTTGAGTGTTTGAGTGAGTTGAGAGTAAACAAAAAACGGATTGTTCAAAGGGAAACAAATCAAGTCGAGAGTCGAGATTCGAGAAAGAAAGATAAAAAGGTAAAGAGAAAGAACGATGGTCTGGATACTGGATGTATCCAGTATCCAGTCAAGTTCAAAGAGGAAGAGGAAAAATAGATAGATAAAAAACTGACGGTGGAAATTCTAACACTACAAGCTACAAAGTATAAAGTACAAAGTACAAAGTAGAAACAGGAAAAAACACAAAACAACATAACACTTCATTTTCTATCGGGACGACCGTCAGGAAGCACGAAGAAGAATGTGGGAGCAATTGAACTGAATGTTGAAGGGAGAGAGAAAAGGATGCGACAAGGTGAATTTGATCGAGGTATGAAGAATGAAGAGGTAGTAGATGGTAGATATGGCATGTCTATGCTTTATACTGTATATTGTATATTATATTGTACTGGATTGGATTGGATGGAAGTATCTGTATTTCATTTTACAATAGGTAAACTTGCTACTGCAGCACAATTCAAAAGTCTACTCTTTTCCTACAACAGCATATCAAGTTTGTTCTTTATAATGTGTATTATGCTCAAGATTCCTGATACCGATGATGCCGAAGAGGATATAGAAGATATAGTTGTGTATGTAGAGCTGGAGAGAGAGAGAGAGAGAGAGAAAAGGTTGGTATGTTATGGTATGCGGCATCCTTTTGATCAATCAGAGACATTTCAAGTCAGTTGACTTGAAATGCCACAATCACGCCAACAACTTTCCAGCTTTCCCAAAGCGACAATCCGATCCAGCTTCCATTCCCAACATCATTCTTGGCATACAGAATATAGAGTGACTCTTTTCCCTCCCTGGATTTTCTGTACATTGTACATTGTACAGTGGCAAATCTGCAGTAGATGTCCTCTTAACTCTTAACATTTCACGTATGCAGTACATACTCACACAAAGGTCTATTGTACATTGCACATTTTCTATTTTCTATAGTCTCAACTTTTTACTACAAAGCATGGCTATGACAAAATGACTACTGGACATCAACTGTACATCAAGTGGTCATGTTTCTACTGTTGCAAAACCAAAAACCACAGAAACACAAACAAAAAGACAAATCCACGCTTACAACTTGCAGTGTACACAAAAATATAGAAAGTATTCATAAAAAGGTTTAGATTCTAGATTCTAGTTTCTAGATTCTAGAGTGAAGAGCCCAGAGCACTGTGTACAGTGTACAAGGACGACAACAAGAACAATAAACAAACAAACAAATAAAATGTCATGTATCTGCATTCTGCACACTACACACATGAGAATGCTACTATGTATTTTGTAGACACCCAAAGGATCCTTTGAGCTCAGTGTAAATAGTAAATAGATGGATCAGCATAGGTAAAATTGTGATAATTAATCATCAACACTCAACAGTTGAAGCTTTGACTATGTAGAACAAGTAACAAGTGACAAGTGACAAAAACAAGTTACAATATTTACGCGTGTAATCCTTTGATTTTAATGAGTCAAGTTTCCATCAATAATATTCGTATTCGTAATTTACGTATTATGCAAAACTTGAAGAAGTAGTCAAAAGCTTGAAAATATAGACAATTTAAATGCAGTTCACCACACACCACATTTGTTTATATGTTGTCTGTTGTGTAAAATTTATACCAGAAATCAATCAACTTGTTTTTGTAAACTGAAGGACAAAAGACAGGACAAGTGCAGGTTTTGGATTTTTTAAAAGTATTTTAGTCACATACATACAGATCTATAGATTATAGACGATAGACGATAGATACAACTAAAAAAATGATAACCTGATCAAATTAAATGGCTTAAATCTTGCAGTGGCAGAGCAAGATCATAAATAATAAATGCCACAAAAATACCATATTTACAGGAGAATCACATTATTTGCATTTGATCACATTTTAACCTTTGGATGAAAAATTTTCAAATTTCTCTCTCCAAAGATAAAGATGATTTTTCCACTAAATTTTTAGACAAATACACCAATCCAATCTTAAATAAAGAGCTTGGAGCATTTGACATTTAAACGGTAGAAAAATTCAAATTCCAAGCAGTACTAAAATTGAATCCAATTTTTCTAATGAAATCAATCAAAGCTGTTTCATAAAATGTAGAATGATGAAAGATGTGAGAAAAGGGGTAGATTTTTCACCATCATTTTCATATTATCTTATTGCCTGTTGCAAATTTAAACATAAACATAAATAAAAATCTTCAATGAAACAGTTACTCGAATTTTTAGATATTCTCCTTCTGGAGTCTTCAACACTGAGACTCCAAACTCCAACTTGACTCGCATATGTGCACTGTACATTGTACATTGTACACAGCTCGCCTTAACTGAATTTCGCTTGGAAGAAAGCCGCAGAAGGAAATATAATGTAATAAGTCAGTTGTAAGAGGACCGAGATGAGAATTAAATCAACTCGTGCTAACTCACCAACTACCAACTTCCAACTCCTTCCCAACTGATTTTTTCCATGTGTTTCCTTATGTCGTCAAGCATCTTACAAGAAGAATATGTATTAATGTATTAAACACACCTTCTTCTGTATGTATGTGTGTATGAACAGAAAAGTTTGTACTATTCCCCAAAGAGAAGCCAGGAGGAAAATCCTCGGAAATCAAATCAAATACAACCTTAGAACCTCTGCTCAGAACATTGAAATCGATGGTGGGAATTGGAGGTAAACAAGGAATCAAAGCACAAAAAAAAACAGGGAAATGTAAAGACAAAAAATAGGAGAAATAGGGTATAAAGTGTATAAATCAAAGGTACGTTTAGAAATAAAGGTACAAAGTACACATTACATTCTATATTCTACACTCTATGCATTTTCGATAGTAAAAAAGATCTAGCAAGATCCCAAAGGCACCCGATGTATCTATGTATTTATATAGAAAGCTAAGACCCTGCACAAACTCTACATAATTTTTCACAGAGTAAAAATGCTCCAGAATTCCTGGAAAATCCAAACCATTTGCTGACTAATATAATGACAATGTTCTTAGCAAAGTGTCAACTTTTCCTTGGAATTTCCCAAGCAAATGAAAAAAATGCATAAAACTATTAAAGACAAGAATGGTGAAATATATGAATCGAATCATTGTGCCAACACCATTATTTTTCCTTGATGAGCTCAACTCTCAAAACTCAGAACAATTAATGAGAGAGGAGAGCATTCATTCTTCATTTAGTTCGCAGAAGAAGAGACCATTAACTTTGTTTTGCTTTTCAAGTTGAAAAGAATACAGAACAAAGCTTAATTTCAAGAAAAATGATTCTCTGTCACCTGTCACCCCGTTTTTTCGTCAGCTCATTTCTCCAGGAAAATGAGAAACAAAAAGGTATCGAAAACCTCGAAAGCAAGAAAGGAAACCAATGAGAACTTGAATCATAACAAAATTTGGAACCTGGTACGGTCAAGGGTCCAGAATTTCTCCAAACATGTACAGAGATTCAGACATAAAGTTGGACTTATTGCGCACTTTATTTACAATCTAAATCTTAATACAGTCCAAAATGAAAGTTGTGAAGTTGACTTGACATGTTTCTGGATAATTTCGATGCCTACTCCAACTTTTAACTTTTACCATTTCGAATATCGAATATCAAATCACACAATGAAAATTACACATGTCCTATGTCACTAAAAAGTAAGTTGAAGGCCGCAAGTTACGTGGATTTTTCAAAACAATGCAATATTATCCATGCATTTGTCATTTGTCATATTTCAAGTCTGACCTCAAATTTATTTTGACAACGGATTGATCAAAAGAAACAAAAAGTAAAAAACTATACTAGTTTGATTTATAGTTTTTTATACACAATATGAAACACACCTCACTACAAAAGTATGTTAAAGAAGAATACTTGAGTCAATTTACGTGAATGTTGGACGTCGGACGTCAATGGGAAAGTAGCAAAAGTTTAACCTCACTGAAAAAAATCTATTTTTTCAACTCTTTTTTTTTGATGAGACATCAGAAATACAGTAAATGGAAATCAATTATCAATTAAAAAGGAGTAGAGTAAAGAAAAGAGTCCATAATAAAGGGAAAAGTATCTCTAGAATGAAGAAGAAGAAGGTGAAGAAGGTGAAGAGTGTAAATGTGTGGAAGTCTAGAGTGTGAGGTGAAAATCTAATAAATTTTTAATAAGAAGCCAATCCTGCCCGATCCAGTTCAATCCAATCCAATCCAACTCAAGAGGTGTTTAACAGTTTGAGCTTGTAAGTTTGCCATTAGCCTTATGAATTATTAACTTGACAAGCTATCAATAACCGCTAATCGCTAATGTGACCAGAGAACACAACAAAGAACAAAGATCAAAGCAGAAAGTAGAAAACAGGACCATAAACTCTTGTAGTGATCAGTGATAGAGTTACTCTCTGAAAGAGGAGACGAGACGGGTGAATCGTGAGAGATTTATTGCTCTATACCAAATACCAAATAATATATCACACATAGAATGTAGACAAAAGTAGAGAATAGAGAACATGAGACATATTGATGAACAAGTAGCATGTTGAGTGTTGACTGTTAACTGTTGTGGTCTGAAAGAAAGAAGCAAGTGTAGAAAAAGATGTAAAAGTACAAGTAGTGGGCAGTGATGATTTGTATTATGTATTATGTACAATCTACAATATAATACAGTGTTCACTGTAGAAAAATCGGTGTATGTATTGGGATTGGGATTGGGAACGTGAGCTGAGCTGGAATGCATGTCATGTCACAAAGCAGTTAACACGCCATCCACTCTCCACTCTCCAGTCTCTGAACTCCGTACTCCATACTCCGTCAATCTTTGACTCTTCGACGTGGCAGGCATCACAAAATAAATTGCGGCCTTCATCATCAACATCATCAACATCACCGACATCAACATCAATATCAACGTGATCAAAACTGTCTGACTTGCTGGCCTGGCCCTTGAACCTCTATCCTCTATCCTCCAATCTATCGCCTTTTACCGCTCTAATCGTACAGTAACAGTAACCGTTCATATTACATACACTTTCATTCTATCCACCATCCATCTAACAATTGCTTCTCTTTTCTTTTCTCGCTATACACTACACACCACACACAACTTTTGTACATAGAGGCATTTCCTTTCCTCACTACATTTTCCCGTGGTCTATCATTTTCTTTCCGACCGACCGACCGACTTCAACTCTCCTTACCTATTCTCTCTAGACTCCAGGTTCTAGACTACTTCATTCATCCATTCATTCATCACGTCAAATCAAACCAAATACATATTGTACATTTGTACAATGTGTGTTATTTTCATATCTCATACACACAGCCACCTCTCCTTTCTTTTCGTACGCCATAAACCATCAAACATGTCATATTTTATTTTTGATGCGTATGCATTATAGATTATAGATGCACACACATCACACATACAGCTGACATCATACATCATAATCGTCATTATGAAAACAGCAGTGACGAGACCAAAATATCCATAGACCATAGAGAGACAAAAGTAACCTTGTCATGTTAAAAGTTATATATTTTTTTTAAAAAGTGGTTGACCTAGGAAAAATTATACACCAACTTGTTTTTACTGGTTTTAATTTGTATTCAGGTGTTTTAGATTGCCCAGATTTTAAGTCGACCACAAAAAAAGATCAAAGTCAAGGACACACAAGCGAAATCTTTCTGTGAAATATTTATGCTATACATGATGCATGAGTTTTGGAGTCTGGACTCTGGAGCTTGACCCATTCAAAGTTTTTCTTATTCCAAATTCAAACTGCAACTGCAAACTGTAAAATTTCTTAAATGTTTTGCATAGCCATAGCTAAAAAATGAAAACTATCTTTAGCTTTATCTCTTCGTCTTTTATTTTCCTTTGTCAATTTTAGTTTACAGTTTAGCGGTTAAAAGTTCCCAATTTCCACATGTGCACATCACGCATCATCAAAATCCAAAGCCCAAAGTCCTAAACATCTTACAGCCTAAATTCTTACGCTAGATAAAATGGACACGAGTCTTTTTTTTAAATTTTAAATGTTAAGTCGGGATGAAAAAAAGGTAGAGGAATGAATAATAAATCCTGGATTTATATGATCTCACGCTACATTATACATTATCCTGTGGTGGTTGGTTGGTTGGCCCGTTGCATTCCATCAGGATCGTCAAAGACATGGCATCAGAACCAGAACCAGAATCAGTATGGGTAAGAAGACGATACTAAAGATACATACATCATACATCATTTCCAGTTCCCTCATTCAGTTCCGTCTAAATAACGTTCAAGCATTCAAATAAGAGTCCTACAGATCCTCTTTGTCCGTATAAAACTTTATGTATCCTTGAATACTGTATACAGACATTTTTTTCGTCCTCCAAATCTTCTATACCTTTTATAATATTCGGATTTTTATTTTATTTTGAGGTTTGAGCATTTTGAGCATCTTGAGCAGAGTCAGTCCACAACAGTAAACTGTACACTGTACAACTCTAAAAGTCTAAAGTCTAGAAGTTTTGAAGCCAAGGACTCGGCTTGGAAAGAAATATTATGGTGAACGTTTCCTGACCATAGCTTAAAAATTTTCCATGCATGCCCGACTGATTGCGAGTAAGTGTGTCTCTGTCTCCGTGTCTGTCTGCATCTATATATTTCTATTTGTATTTGTAGTATATAAATAGGTAGAATTTTATTGTGTACTGTTGAAAGATGAAAGAGTCAAATAATCGTAAACCGGTCGTTATCTTTGTGATGTAGAATACAGACACATCCATGTATTGAGTGTTGACTGTTGACTGCTGGAAAGGAAAGCGGAGGAGGAAGATATCTGTCTTGTATTCAAAAAGAAATTTGAACACAATTATCCTCACATGCACATACACAAACACTTTGTCATTCTTAAACCTTTCTTACACAATGTACATTGTACGCTATACACTATACAGACATCAAAACACAAATGGTCACGCTCTTTAATATTCCAAATGAATGGTGAAAAATACTTCATTTCACAGTTTCTTTGTTGAGCCAAAAGTCAAAAGTAAAATGGAAAAAGGTAAATAAAACAGAGAATACATTTTGCAATTTTTCATGTGTGTACAACTGTGTGTAATTCAACGATATAGGCAATTTGCAGACACCCCGAAAAATATTCTGAGGTATACCATACAGATTCATTCTTACAGATTGAGGTGTATTTGTCAAGTAACTTATGATATTATAGATACAACCGAGAGTTGCTAAACTGTAAAGTTTTATGCTGGACAACTGTACTGTTGTATGTAATTTAAAATCTAAAATCTAAAATAGGTAGACCAGGAAAACGAAGAACATTTCATACATGACAATTCAAATATGCACAATGCACAATGTATAAATAATAAATAGGGTCAAAAATATTATACTGTATTACAGTTCTAAATTTGGAATAGAAAATTCTGGCCCATTCCGTGGTCCTTAGTCCGAGGTCCGTGTTGTCTAATATGACTTTTCATGATATTTTCAAGAGACAGAATAGAAAAAGCTATGTACAACGTACACACTCTATGCCTAGTACTTGATGCTGTATAGAAAATAGAAAATTTCCCTAGATGTCCCTTTGTATCATTTATATATATCGAAGGATGCACAATGCACAATGTACAATGTACATCGTAGAGTGTAGGAATGAATTCCTTTGAAATCTTTTATATCCATTTCCATTTGTATCCTCTCTGTATTTGTCCGTTGTCGTTCTCCTTTTCCTTCTCCTTCTCACTCTCACTTCATTCATCCAGTGCAAGATGACGCCGAAAAATTACGATAAAAAATCTTTCTTTCGTCTCGCTTTCCTCAATATTCTTATCCTCTCTCTCTCTCTTTCTGTACTCCCTTAAAAAGAAGATGAGGGAAGAAGGACGTACGTATAAGTACTTCTTCTTTTAGTTTTTCTACATTGTACAATATTTTGTACATAGTACATGTGCTTCAACCCCATCTATCTATCCATCTATTTTGTTCCCTATACGAATTGTTCTATTGTGTCTATCTTTACACTATGTATTGTATTATGGAATATGCACACACGTTACGACTCTTCTTTTTGACTTTTTTATTTCATTTCTTCTGTGTTATGAAACTCTCTGTCTTTCTCTCTGTCTGTCTCTCTGTATTTCAAGATATTTCTCATTCTATTTCTATTGCTCGTCCCAACTCCCAACTCGGAACATTTATGTATATAACATATAATGTGTGCAAGAAGTACGAGTAAAAGAGTCCAAGTCCAACTCTCTCCAACTGGAGAGAATGATGTGATGCGATGTGATGTGATGTGATGGTATGATGAAAAGGCAAAAAGTTCTCGTCACTCAAGTGAAGAACGAGTATCAGAGCCAGAGCCAGAACCAGAGTTTGAGCTAGAAGTACAAAAACTTCCCACATTCCGACACACGCTGGGCTCACGGATGCTGCTGATTCAACATTCAACATTCAACCATCAACCATCAACCATCACACACTACATTATCTCCCTATATACATAACATCATAGACAATGTACAATATCTTCCAGTCATCCAGTCAGCCATCCATCTATATATTTATTCTCCCTTTACCATGGACCACGATGACGACAGACAGACAGAGACAGAGAAAGAATGAAGGAAACTCCACTTGATTTTTTCCACAAAAAACCCCCACAACTCACGACTCGCACTACAATATAAAATACATTCATATCTTTCTGTATACATCTATCTTCATCTTTAGAGTATCTTTCTTTCTTCCTCTATCAAACAAATACAGGACGAGGATGAGGATGAAGATGAGTGCCAAACAGAAAGCAGAGACAGAGAAAATGGTAGTCTGAGGTAAGGGGAAAAGAATGACATAGGAATTATTGACGGGCATGTAAACTTTACTCTGAATTTATTCCTCCATGTTTCATGGTTGACTCCAGTACATAATACATAACTGTACAAAATATTGTACAAATTGTGTTTTTACCTTTCATATTTAAAAGTAAAAGAAAAGTAAAAGATGTGTAGGAAATTGAGACAAGGTACAAGAAAATCTATGGAAAATCTTGTAGTTGAACAACATTTACAACAGAATATAAAAGTATATTTTATTTTTCAGTTGCGAAAAGTCAAAGCTCAAAACCTCCAAAGTCAAAAGCCGTCTCATATCATTTCCTCTCTGTACACATGTCTTTTGCAGACTTGAGACTTGAGACTCGAGACTCGAGATTGGAGATTTTGAGATACACCTTCCACCTTCAACCTCCAAGTTTGACATTGACTTTTCCATTTTCCATTTCCCATTTCCTCACAGAAACAAACTCAAACTTGACTCAAAACTCAAAACTCAGGACTTGATAACTTTGATGCAAACTGAAAAGCAATTTATGGATTCCAAGTAAAGTTAAAAAAATTTGTAAAGATGGCAAAACTCAAGACATGTTTTTGCAAAAAATAAAATTTGAAATACATTATGATTTCTATTGAAAGTTTTTGCTTGTTTCTTCAGAGTGTTTTCAAGTTTATTGGAAACTTGGAAAAGCTGTGCAATTAAAATTTAAACGACCTTAAAATCTGTAGTAAAAAAATTGTTGTGCAAGGGACACCTTTTCCCTTTTCTTCCTTGGAAAGCTGAAAACTAAAAACTGAAACTGAGGTGAAAAAAATAAAGTGTGAAAGGGTAACAAAGAGAGAGAGGGAGAGGAAATGGTCCGAAACAGATTGGAATAAGAATTCGAAGAGACAAATAAGAAACGGAGATTTATATGTACATTTTTTGGACGTGTGTATAGAAACTAAAAAAGTATAAAGTATAGTGTGTACGTGTACTAGATACCAAAAATCAAAAGAAGTAAACCACAGCAAAAACTGTGTCCTTTTTACAAACTATGTAGAGACCGATGAAAATAAAGATGAAGAGTAGAAAGTAGAAAAATATATGCACAAATTTCCTGTGTACATTGTACATGCAGAGGGTGTTGGGTGTTGGTGTTACACTTGTACATTGTACATAAGTGTGTGAGTATTGGCACTACTGATATTAATACCAAGGAGATTTATATGTAAAGCCTGTTGAGATTCCAGAATCCAGAATCTAGAATCCAGAACGGAAGGAAGAGAGAGGAAAGAAAAGAATTTGGACGGGAAGTTGAAGATTGAACATTGAACATGTACAATGTATCTTCAATATACACATCCACAATCTACAATCTACCGCATTATATGACATTTCCCAGTATTTGTATGTACTCTGTGTGTTGTATGTGTATTAGTTGGATAGCTCAAGCTGGAGTTGGAGTTAGACTAGGCAAAACCAAACCAGACCAGACCAGATCAGACTTTCCCCCTTTTCCCTCCCTCACTTTTTTCTTACTTTTCTCTCCTTTTCTTTCTCTTTTTTGGTCTTTGTGTGTGTCTTTGGATGTTGGATGTTGGATGTCGGAAAAATCCAGCGGACTCTTGAGCTAAAGCTAAAGCTAACAGACAAATCTCTCTCAATTCCTCTGTCTTCCTTTCCTCCTCCTTTTCTTCACTCTTCACTCTCTCTCTTCTCACTCTTTCTTCTCACTTTTCTTCCCACTTTGAAAACCTACAGCATAAAGTCTACAGTGTAGAGTGTAGAGTATCCATGTTTCAGCAAATCCGTCATTATCATAATTTTTCACTTTCTCCATTTCATTCAAATCACACACTCAATCGCTTCCACAGAGAAAATCCGCAAGATTCATTCTCAAGACGATGCTAAAATACCCAGAGGAAATATCTAGTCTAGTCAAATTCCTTTGTCATATAGAATATAAAATGTACATCCGAATATCCGAATATATAATATCCCAACATCCGAAAACCAAAACCAAAACCAAAGCTAAATCTTTTCCCTCATCCCGTTTTGAGTCTTGACTCATGATCATAGCTATTTTCATCCTCACTCTTCTTCTCCTCATATGCACAATGCACATCCTCATTGTCATTGTGATTGTCATTGTCCTTAGATCAAATATTATAGGTACTTTACACTCTCTACCGTCTTCTTCCTTCTTCACTATTCTCACATTTCCCTTGATTTACATATTGTATATTGTGCATTGGGAATTTTAGACATGGTGCAATACAACTTTTTTGTTTTATAAAGCTCTTTTGTTTCTTTTGTTTCTTTCTATCTATCTAAAGATCTTTGAGAAAATTGGGGTATTTTATACAAAATCTATAGATGTGTAGATCTAAAATCCGACCCAATCCAAAGGAAAGGAAACCAATTCAAACCAAACGAGTACTAATACAGATGCAAATATAGCATATGTAAAATATAAAAAAGGAAAAGAATACCTTTTACACTTTTACTGTGTGCTGGATTCTTAAACAAGTTGAATATGTACTGTTTATTACCCCATTACTTTCAATGGAAAGGAAAAGGAAGCTAAAGCTAATTGATTACATTTTTTTCAACTGTTTCTAGTTTCTATTATTCATGTACTAAACGTTATTGTAACACGATTCAAATCTCATATTTCAAATCTCATACGATATCCGTATTACTTTGTCAGATTACATAGAGTGTGATAACATGAAACATGAAAAATAATAAAAGAACAGTTTTTATTTTATACGTTCACACTTGAAACCGCTCAAATCTAACAATAAGTAATTCTGAATTCCAAAGAAGATTCCGAAGAAAAATCAATCCCGGTGTGACTTAAAAGTTAAAAATTAAAATTAAAATATAACTAGAATGTAAAAACAAGGAATTTGTCTACATACCTTTTTTGAGGTTTAGTGGATTTCAATTTGTTCTTTTTTTCCAAAGATTCACATCACTTTGAGGAACTGCAAATCAAAACAAAAAAAGGTGGTTAGTCCAAGTCAAAATGAATTAATTTGTATTTTAATTTTGAATTTTGATGTTAAAAGGCTACTTTTCACATTTCACACTTGACATAGTTTGTAAAATAACATGTAAACATTGTAAACTAGATAAAATATGAACGGATTTCACACACAAAGTAAAAACACACCTTTACTTTTAATTCTGTAAGTATTGTCAATAATTATTGTCAATTTTCAATCACAAGGGTAAATTTTACTAGGCACAAGTTTTTCCAATTTATCTTAATACAATATAGCGTCAACAAATCCAGTTACAATCCAGAAAACACTTTGGTGACAAAGTTTGTATCTAGTTTGTAGTTTCTAGTTTATATCTTATTCACTCCTTTTAATCTTTTTAAACTGCACAAAATGCCTCACAAAATCTTGAAAAAATTCAATTTTTCCTGTTGTGACTAGAATCTAGAATTCACGAGATAAATCCACTTTGTTTAACACTGGAATTTGAATCTGAATCTGAATTAGAATCACAAGTAAAAGTACAAGAACAAGTCAATGAATTGTAGATCAGGATCAAATGTCCAGTATGTTACAATTACACGTACACACAAAGCCTAGTTCAGTGTGTATCAAATATCCTAGTTGAGTGATTATTATATCATTTGGCATTTGGCGTTAATTTAGTTTCCCCCTGAAATTCACTGCACTGGACTCTGTATTAATCTTACTCGTAAGTGACTCACTTATCCACTCACTAAAATCACGATCCAAGCGCACAGCTTACGTCGGAGTTTTGCTGCGTTGTGTCTGACTTGACTCAAGTCAACTGATGAACTGAGGACTGATCGTGTGAGCTCCGCTCAACTCAACCAGCTCTGCGAGGATTGTGGCTGTGGTGTTTCCCTCTCTCCCTTTCTCACCGCATACCACACGCTACACTCTCCATTCTCCATTCTACATTCTACACGCTACATACAATTTTCTTCTTCTCTCCAGTCACAAGCAGTCTCGAGTCTCAAATCTCAAATCTGCAGGCTGGAAAGAACGGCAAGTCTAGTTTCTGGTTCTGGTTCTGTACCGATGTAGCTTTAGATACTAAACCTGTGGGTTGTGGGTGCTCTTGTTCTTCTCGTTGTAGTTTTACTTTGGATTGACAGTAACGGAGTAAAGTAGTGTAGAAAGTAGACAGTAGAGAGTCGACAGGCAGATAGACAGACAGACGGGCGGACACGGACAGACACAGTCGTCCAGATGTAAAGAATAAAGGAACGAGTAGACAAAGGACAAGAAGAGAAGGGGATGAAGAAACACAAGAAGAAGAAGAAGAAGGAGACAAACGAGTAAATAGAGAGGAGCCTCAAGATGAAGAGAATAGAAGAGAATGGAAGAGAATGGAAAGAATGAACTCAACTCAACTCAACTGAAAGGAGAGAGGAGAAAGTGCGAGGTTGAAAGAGTTGGATTCGGAGCTTATATAAGAAAGATGAGGGCGGTTAGAGTTTTGGAGAGGAAGCAAGTCAATTTACTCTACTCTGTACTCTGTACACTGTCTACTTTCTATAGTATACATACAGATGACGAACCTTTAGACAGCAGACAACAGACTACTGTACAGAATGTAGAGTGTAGAGCCTGTCAACTCTACGATAACTTAACACCAAACAAGTACAGTGTACAAAATACACTACTGTTTAAATAGATATGACTACAGCCACAACTTCCATGCTCCATTCTCATGTTTAAACACACAGATGTATTTTAAGCCTTCCATCTAAATAATAGCGAATATAAAATACTCCATGCATAATAATTCTTTCTCAGTAGAACTTGATTCAACAGGGAAGAAAGAAATGGAGATGATTAAAAACTAAAACTCATTCAAACTCCGGTAAAATAAAAAATACACACAAGAGGGAAAAATTGACAAATCATTCAAGATTAGTTTCATCTATTCACAATCCATTATACAATACAGTTCAAAGTTCACCATTCACCATTCACCATTCATCGACCACCCCAAGTCTAAGTCATTCATACTCATTTTTTGTTTGATTCCTCAATACTTGTATCTTTTTAGTTGTTTTTGTACAAATTACCACAGAAAGAATCAATCTTAATTTATGAATTTGAATTCTGGTTTTCAACTCTTAATTCATTTCTTTTCTGTTCATCAATTGTATCTTATGCACCTTTATGTAAAATATAAAAATTTGGATAAAGAACCTAGAGCATCTTTGAAAAAAGAAGAAGAGGATAGCTCAATCCATGTAATCTAGAACAAATGGATACCCGCACGAACACCGCACACCAGCCATAAGGAATGGAAAAATGGAGACCCATTCGTAAATGTACAAAGTACATACGGTATTGTACATGTTACAGCAGCACACTTTAAGTGGAATTTCAAAGCTCAATTTGTTGGAGAAATGCAAACGATCGCAATTTTTCCTCTAGAATCTAGAATCTAGAGTTGAGAGGACACAAGACAAGACGGAAAAGAAGAAGAAGACGATGACGATGAAGTGGAAGAAGAGCAAGAGAAAGTAGCTGGAATGTCTGTGTCCGTGGAGTGTGCACATTGCACAATATGACGACAAGAATAAAGCTGGAGCTGGGAGTTTGAGCGGAGGCAGTGAAGCTTATAAAAGGCACATTGAGTCCAGAAAAGGGAGACTCAGGTGGCGAGCATGACTGTAATTAGCGCCCAAAGACATCCGATCGGGACTGGAGGACATTATGGCAAACTCTAATTGCTTCTGTGGTTATCGAAAATGTGCTTCTTCTAACTGCCCCTGGTTATGACTCTCCTCTTTTATCCAGCATATTCCATGTGTCCTGTCCCTACATCTTACATATTGCATATTACATTTTGTATACATATAACTACATACATACACAATGGAGAAATGGAGAACTGAAGACAACATCTCCATTTCTCTATGGTCTATGCTCGATTCGGGTCTAATCATGTTGCTCCAACTACTACTAACTACTAACTATCAACTACCAACTAAAAACTACAAACTACTGACGACCAGATCCAGATCCAGATCCAGATCCAGCTCCAGCTCACAATATAAAATAATAGATGGAAAAAGGAGAGAAGGAGAGAAGAAGAGGAGAGGACAGCAACGCTACATGCTAAATGCTCAATGCTCAACTTGCAACCACACTCTGCATTCTCTTTTCTCTTCACAATAACAGAACATGCCATTCCTCACTACGGACTACAGTGGACTCTAAACACAATACAGTACAAACAGAATGGAGCAATATAATATAATGCCCTAGACAAAACGGTGGGATAAAATAGCTCCACGGCACAAAATGACGGTCAAACCCGACAGTTATCCCTACTACGGGAGACGGGAGATGGGAGATGGGACAGCGGTGCATAGAACACAGAATTGGAATACGGAATACGGAATACGGAATACCAAAACATATAATATCCACCATGTACCATCTACTACTAAATACTAAATATATAAATTCAACAATCCTCCGTTCCTCCTTTTTATTGGACTGGTAATTCTCCATCCGTTCTGACCATTATCCATTATCCATTATCTTGCCAGAGAGACAACTTGAAACTCAAACTCAAACTTAAATTGACGATTGGGGAAGCCATCTCAATGCTCAATGCTCAGTGTTCAGTGTTCAATGTGGATGTCCTCCTTTATTTTGTATTTTGTATGTTGTATTTTGTATTTTCAAAACATGGAAAAGGAGCTCCCCATTTCTGCCCCATTCAAAATATTTAGTGTGTACTCTGTACAGAATTCCACTAATTTCCTACCCTCTGTTTCCATCTATATTTGTTTTTGTTTTTGTCTGTTTTTGTATTTTATAGATCATTTATGTATTATATATAAGGTGTTTAATGTCTATATCTCCTGTTTTTAGGCATAATTGATTCAACCAACTCTAGCTTTACATGTTAAATGTGTACATATGAAAGAATTAGAAAAACCTTCTCTCTTTTTTTATTCTTATTTTATACTGTTTTGGGTTTTGGTGTTCGACGTTCCGTGTTTCATTGAGACTCATAAAACGTTTAAAGTGTGGATTATTTCCTCATTTTTTGTGGTGAGAGACATTGGGAAAATTCAATAGTACTGCACATTGTATATTGTATTGTATTTTTAATAGACTAATTTATGATTTCCGTTTGAAAGTCGGATGCCTTGGATTTTTTGAAAATCCAAAGAGAAGCGCCAATTATTCCCTATTACACCCTCATTTGACTTGGTTACTTGACCGTTCACCATAATCAAACCTCCTTTTGCCACTTGCGAGGTTTTCATCCCTCTTTCTTTTTTATTCCTTGGAAAAAGAGAGTGAGTAAAGGGAAAGCCTTAATTACGTTAATATGATACGTACATGTGAATTTTATTATGTGGATTTTGATTCCTTTTGTCTTCTCTTCTGAAGAATAACGTCTAACGAGTAACGAGTAAAGTGTAGGTACATTGTACATTGTACATGAGAGAGATGAGATGTGAGATAGGAGGTGAATCAGAGTGTAATATTGTATTATTTGGGGTTGATATAATAATTTAGTTTGAAATTATTTCTTCACCGTCAGGGAAATATCGTAAATTGTAAATGATAAAGATACGCCATGTACAATGAACAATGTACATAACCTGTTTAGTGCGTTTGGTTTGTACACAGAGTTTCAACATTTTGACTCTTGACTATTGACTCTTGACTTTTGACATAGACAACTTACTAAGAATCATACATATTAGTTTTTTATACAAACTTTTAC
The DNA here is from genome assembly GCA_019776565.1 of Sminthurinus signatus. Lineage (NCBI taxonomy): Eukaryota > Metazoa > Arthropoda > Collembola > Symphypleona > Katiannidae > Sminthurinus > Sminthurinus signatus. The sequence continues at coordinate 350 of JABASP010001776.1, read as the reverse complement.
CTTTTCCAGTGCTCGCTCATGTGTGTATAGTGTATACTGTACATTGCAGACTGTACTCATTACTCATGGAAGAAAGAAGGATTAAGAGTGACTGGACGTCCAAATTACACATTACACTCCTGGCTGGAACCAACCCTCAATTTCAATCATATCTTTTCCCCATCATACCCTTCAAATCCACGCCTCCTCCTTCTCTCCTTCTGCAAACTTCAGTGTGTGTGAGCATTGTTTATGTGAGCTTCTGGTTTCTCGTTCTTGTACAACTCCTTTCTTCACTTTTCTCACTACAATTGTTTTGTAATGAACTCTACATTTATATTTTTCTATAGGTGCTTTCTAAGTTTTGTTCA